>JAGFVP010000198.1:0-55802 GCA_021031095.1 Bathelium albidoporum
CCCCCCATCCCTACATATCCCCTCTCCACAGCTCCAGCTGCCCCTCACCTCTCTCTCTCCCGCACCTGCTTCCCGCTCTCCTCCCGTCCCAACTCCTCATCTCAACCTCGTTCATTGCTCCGTCACAAACACCGGCACGTCTCCCAAATCGATGCCCCAGCTCAAACGATCCCCAATCCCCTTCCAGCTCGCTCGATCGCCCGCGCCGCGCGTGCCCGCACTGCCGCCCAGCCCCGAGCCGCGCTCCCAGCCGTAGCGCAAACCCCCAGCGTACCGGTGCAACAGCTCGGGATGCGCGCCGGCGTGAACCGAGGCGGAGGATGATAGCGCCGAGAAGGTGTCTGCGGAGTCAGTAGTGCTAGTGTTGGTGGTGGTGGTAACAGTGGTGGAGGTAGGGCGGGAGTCGGCGGAGCGAGGGCGCGAGCGTTGGTGAGGTGGGTTTGCAGCAGAGGAGGTGGTGAGATGGTGGTGATGAGGCGGTGCAGGGGGACTGGTGGAGGTCTTGGGCCGGGACTCTGCCGCAGAGGGGGCGGTCGTGGGTTGCCGTTGATTGCTGGGAGTGTTTGTCTCGCGCGGACGAGCTGAAGGATGGATATGGCGACGTGGCATGGGGAGCGTCTTGTCTTCTATCTTTGGTGGGGACGGGGTGGACGTGTTGAGAGGGCTCAGCTTCGAGTGGGCGGCGCGCACGGCTGGTGAGAATGACGTGGCAGTGGTGGAGGCGATGACGGTGTCGATGGTTGTGTTGGAGGACTGGTATTCTGGCATGCGCTCAGGAGTCTTGCCTTTGGCAGAGGCACGGGCATCAAGAAGGTGAGCAAACTCGGGATACGCCTTGAGGCCTTGTTCGGCTTCTTTGGAAAGTTGGGCATCTGCCTCGTCCTGAGGTGATGCATAGTATTTGATTTCCCGTGAAGGGGGACTGTTCAACCTGGATCCTAGCATTTCGGTAGGTGATTCACGTGGAGCGACATCTTCGTAGCTTTTCCTCGCCACCGCTGTGTTGGGTGTTTGCCCTGAAGGTCCACGGACAGCCCCCAAGCTCTTCCTTCTTGCTGCTTTCCCTGGAAAAGTCTGAAACTCATAGTTCCCTGACTTTGGTGATCCTTCCTCTTCCGTGATAGGACTAGGCATTTCACTGCGTTCCCGCGACCTATCCCGCATAGCGCTCTTCTTGCGCTCCTTTCGCAGCCTCTGCTGATTTTCATGAGCAGATCGGCTGGTCTGCGGAGGCTTTTGAATCGGCAAGCCAAGTGGGCGAGTCCTTTCTTCACTATAGTGGGGCAGTGCGGTGATGATTTCTTCCGAAGTCTTCCTCTCAAGAGACTTGATCTTATTGTGTACCTTTCCTTCAGCAGCACCGGCGTTTTCCAAAGCAGCCATATGCGGCAGTGCAGGAACAGGCGGTGCTGTTGGAGGCGTCTCGTACATACTCTGGGGCCTGATCTTTTGAATCAATGTGTTAGTGACGCTCTTTGGTCGTGCTGGCCCACTCGATACCGGGACATCCCTCGGATCAAATGGTCTTGGTTTACCAAGCATCTCTGCACGATCCCTGCTCCTCAAGCGAGCATACTCGGATGCCTGTTGCTCATTCATGCTGATCAAGCTCTTTGGCCTGCGTATATGCGCATTGGATATTTGATGAGGATGGAGAACACCGGCAGGTTGCATAGCCTGTCCCATCAACTGCTGCGCCTGATGCGAATGAGATGGGAAGGAGGAATTGGCAGGGCCACAACCGGAGTTCCAGGCAGCTTTCTGCACATGTTGGCCAGACATGGCAGCGTCATATGGTGAGCCTCCCAAGCTTTCCGCAACGGTACCGAAGTCTTGCTCTGCACCGTCCACGTCTGAATCAGATCCATCTTTCTCATCAGCTGCTTCGCGAGATTTCTTGCGCAATGAGCGGTCAGAAGCGTCGTGCTTAGTCGAACGCCCTGCAGAACTCTTGCGACGACCGAAAATGCTTTTACGTCTTCGAGGTGCCACCTCACCATTGACAGATTCGTCAAGGGTTAGGGTTCTGCCACTCCTTTCCTCAGAATGAAGATTGTTATTTTCTCCTTCTTGTACAGGAAGAGTTTCGTTCTCGTTGTTAAAGTAGAGTGGAGGTTCCCCCGGAATAGGGATAGAAGAGTCATACCACTCGTGTAGCGATTTCGCATGCTCTGTAGGCCCATGCTCCGGCACGCTGCTCATGGTAGGAGGCCGTGCAGAGGGAATGACAGCATTTTCATGGCTTTCGAGACTATTTTTGTCGTCTCTGCTGATCGACGTCCTGCTGACTTTCTCTTCCAGCAGAGATGCAAATGGTACACTCTTGCGGCGAGCTTTTTGCAACTTTCTTGATTTTCGAGGTTCCTCATTAGGCTCATTCGCAATAGGCAGGCTTAGCTTAGAGGCGTTCTGAGGCAAATTGGATGTCGAGGTGTTGCGTGAAAACCATGTCGAGGGCTTGAGCCGCAAAGACGATAGTGATTTGGATGGAGCAACGTGTGGCACCGAGGAAACGGTGACCTCGTAACCTTTCACGCTCTTGTCAGCGTTGTCAACTGCGATGTCGCCTTGATGTGGTGGCGCATGGTCAACTGGCGAGCCAAAATCTGGCCTGAGATAGACGGGAGGTAATGAATAGCCAAATGTGCCACCTTCAACGGGGCGCGGTGCTTCTGGATTACTGTCCTTACTTTTCATGCCTTGGTTAGTCTGAGGTCCTAATGAAACCCCGGAGTCATAGCCGCCATCCTTTTTGATTGAGTTTTCAGGTTTGCGGGACCCCTGGTGACCGATCTTTTGGTATTCAACCTCAGTCGCCCTTTCCCCAGCGTGGCGGTCAACTAAGGGATGCACAGTTGGCATTATCTGATGCTTTTCGCTTTCTTGAGCTTGCCCTGAATATTCTATCCTGTTTTCAGCTGAATCATCATGAGAGCCATTGAGCTGCCGCAATGCTTCTTCGGGATTCCGAGATAGCTGTCCCTGGTGCGCAACGTTGATGGTTGACCCTTCGGCCATGCCAATGAGTGGCGAAGCCTCGGGCGGGAGTGTTGGCGAGTCATCATTGAGAATGTATGGATTAGACCCAATGTCACGCCTATAATCATCCGCGCTCGGTGCATTGGTCCAAAAGGGTTGTGAGGACAAAGGGTTGTTGCCATCTTCTTCGCTGGTATTGTGTGCTGGCTGTGACTTGTCCTGTCTGTTCTCTCGATGCTGTGTCGAAAAGGAGCTGCGCCTTCTGACTCGTGGGCGAATAGGCCTGTTCTCCTCTTCAGTGTATGGCGTTCCTTCTTTGGAGCTCGCCGCATACTCCGAAGCCGTGAAATAGCCCTCATCCCGCAATTGTCGCGCGTGATGGCGGGATGCTTCGTTCGATTCTGGAGTTGTACCATCCTCATGATGCATTACTTGTTGCAATGAGGAGTTGTTCAGAGAGCCTCCCCGGGAGTGATGGACAGAAGGGCGCATGTAGTGCGAAATTAATTCTGCTTTTTGTATCTGCTGCATCTTTCGCGAGCTTCGCATAGAGTCTGGCGAAGCAGCTCCATTTGTTACACGTAGCTCACCCGGCGGCGACAGACAGCCAAAGTCGGTCTCACTTGAAGGTGTAGCAGCTCTACATTCATTAGTGTAATCATGTGTCATCGGAGTCCTTGAGATTGCGAGTGTATCTCGTCCTCGCGGGGAAATCCTTGATGGAAGTGAGAGGCTTCGGTTCTCTTGGTACATTTGAGAGGGCTGTGTCAACGACCGTGACAGCTTAGTCTCTGGAGAAGGTATCAATG
This sequence comes from Bathelium albidoporum, assembly GCA_021031095.1. NCBI lineage: Eukaryota > Fungi > Ascomycota > Dothideomycetes > Trypetheliales > Trypetheliaceae > Bathelium > Bathelium albidoporum. Next base: position 3,789 of record JAGFVP010000198.1, read on the forward strand.
GAACGGGCTTTGGGCTTGGTCTCGTGGCAACCCCGGGTGCCTGCTGCATCGAGCGTCGACGCATGGTCCTATCCATCGGTTGTGGAAGGGATTGGGGGGATTCATCAGAGTGAACAGAAACCGGACTGGCCTCGTCTTTTGCAGGCAGGAGAGCTTTATGCAAGAGAACAAGATCTTCGGGTGAAGCGGTCTTCTTGAGCTCTTGAATGATGGATATCGCCTTGGGTAAGTCGATCTCGGTGTCGAGAGATAGCGAGATCTTGGAACCGGCCGGAGAACTAAGGCCTGGCGAAGCCGTAGGATCTCGAGGCGGCAAGCTCAGTCTATTGGACGAGTTTTCCATCATCCAGCTACGTCCTTGGTTGTCTTCTGCGTGCTCTTCGCTCATGTAACTTTGTGACGTTTTACGCTCATGAAATTTCTCACCAAACAGTTGTGACCTCAATCTGTCCCTCGTGCTTGCTCGACTGCGAAAGGATCCACCAGAAGCCTCAATGACTGTCTCATCCTCCAAGATCCACGAGTTGTGAGCAGACTGAGGGCTGTCGTTGTTTTGTTTGGGTACGCTAGTGGACGAGGTACTTATAGTCCTGGGTTTTGAGAGACGACGAGCTGGAGGCTTTGGGTTTGAGACTGCGTCGACATCGCTCTTATTGAATAATTTCAAGGGCATGCTGATCGTGATCGAAAGACTCGGTGGTACCGTAGAGATGGGGAGGAGGGGGAGTGACCGTAGCTAGGTAGGACGCAGTGCGGACGCATTAAGGTAACGACAGGCAATCGATCAAAGCATGCAAATGATCGTTAAAACCCGATGCCGTGGAAAGTGAATCGGGCCGCGGGCAGAGAAGAGTATCACTCTGGACAGGGAGTGGAAATTGACACGGAAGAATGGGTCTCTCCAACACTGGCAAGTGTGATAACGAGCGTAACTCCGCCGACGTCAAGTGTGATGGCCGGCCTAGAGGTGAGCCTAACGCTGCTCCCCTCCCATTGGTGAAGCAGTCATCCCAGAAGCTATTCGTCTTGAGATGGCCGAGCTCTTGGCACTGATATCAAGGAAGCAGCACGCATGCGAGGGGGGCAAAGAAAGGTGGAGTCGGCACGCACGGCGTCTGATGAAGCCGGACAGAGGTGCAAGAATAACGAGAGCCAATCTCCATGGAACCGGCCCAGGAGGCCTGGAGGCGTGGTAGAGGGGACGTGCAGTAAACAACCAAGGCAGCATCCCTGTTGTCAAGCCACTGAATCTTGGTTTCATCTCACTGTAATGGCGTTAGTCGCCTCTGATCAGGCACAGGCCGCGCACTACTAGCCACACCTCAGCCACATTGACTCGCAATTAAACTTCTCGCATATTGCCCTCCGTCGTCTTGAAATCGAGATTGTTGCGAGTGCTGCTTCGTCTCGAGTCTACAGTACTCACAGCCGCTGCTTCCGACCACCACGCATGCCTTGTGTTCTCCTAGGTTCGCTCTGGTCAGGCTGACAAGCACGCCACAAGTAGCTATGCTGGAGACGACGCCCCCGATGGCCAAAGATGGGTTGCGAGGCTTTTAGTCCAATACGAGGGAGGAGGTGTTTGCAGCGGGTAGCGATGATCAAGCGGCAAATAAGCGGCCAGGACGCCGTACCAGGGTAAGATCGGCAGTACGGAAGATAGTCCTTCCGCAGCACCGCGGCCGGCCTCGCCGGTACCTGCCGGCCTCTGCCTTCCACCTGTAGATGCTATCGAATAAGCACTTCCCTGCCTATATTGATGGCCAGTGATTCGATCATATCGAGCAGATGGAGTAGTGCCCGACCGAGCCAGTCCGCGGACATTTTGCATCTTTAGCTTGACTCTAATGCTTAAGGACTGCTCCTGATAGATCAGTTGACGAAAACATGCTGCTGTTTGGAGACTCCTTTGGGGATTGCTGCTTAAACGATGCTGCACAAAAAGACCCCGTCATCAACCTCAACTGCTACGTAACACTCTGGAAAGGCATCTGATATCTCTGTAGACGCGTAAGCGATGCCTGTACGCCGTAAAGGGCGCATCATGTGGTTTACTGCACACGAGTTTCTCTGTCTTATTTCGTGGTTACTGCAGTCACTACGCTGTGAAGAACTCCAACCAAAAACAATCCATAGTTTTGTATAATGCAAGGCGCAGGCGAGTCTTTGTCATAGATTCGTGGCCGCTGCCAGCATGTGACTGAAATACTCCGTTCTTCCGGGGAGTTGCGTTGCTGTTGCTTCGCAACGATTACATCCGTGACAAATGCTGTGATGAAATGGCGAAGACTCGAGCTCGGCTTTCGAGGGCAACTGTTGAATCTAGAATAAGCATGGTAGGCTTTGCTTAAGGGAGGGGTACATTGGGAGCTCGCATAACAAACTCGATCTCGCACATAACAACCAATGCACTCTGTCGTTCCAAGCTATCAGCTATAAGAGAAGAGTATTGTACAAATCGGGCACCGGTGATGACCGTAATGCATGCTAACGAGGATCAGGATATTGGAAAAGAAATCATAAGATCAGCAACCATTCCCCAGTCCAAAAACACCCCGTCCCTTTTTGGAACCTGCAGAGCAATCAAAAGCGGTAGCGAGCCGGAAGATAGAAAACTCGCCAAGGGTCGAGGCGGAAGAGAACAACACCATCCCGAACCAAGGGCCGCACCATAAACAATTTTAGCGAGCTTCATGGCCGCCAATCGTAGGCGCCTTCTACACCGTTTTTGATCGCATGCATTCCGTTCCCTGCCGTGCCGTAGCCATCTTCATCGCGAGTCGCTATCGTGTACTGGACCCCGCGTTTCTCAGTCGCTGAACGCCACCATCTCGTCTTCCACAACCCAGGTTGGTGATGGGATGACCAACTCCGAGCCGTGAACCAATAATGTACACTGTGTAAATGTGAATGTGCAAGCGAACTTGGAAGCAGGGCTGAGTCCAAGTATGTACACTTCAGTATATTAATCATGCCAGACACCTGGCTTTCGTCTGGTAGCACGTGTGCTCGCGAAAGCACCCATGACTACCGATGCTGGGCAGGCGCATTCCTCAAGGCAATGATTTCTTCATTCATCCTGGATATTCGAAGCTCGTACTCATCTTGCATTCTTTGTATCCTTCCTTCAAGGTCACGAACGTAACTCCAAAGATGATGATCCGTTTGCCCAGTACTTTGCGTCGCACTGGGTCCGCCACCAAGCACTTCGCGCATACTGCCAGCGCTGCTCTGGCCGTGACTCGATAGACTACCGGGATTAGAAGCTGTGCCGGTCGCCTGCTGAGATATTGGCTGGGGTAGTTGCTGGTGTAACATGCTTGGATGAGGCCGCCCATCGCTAGAACGTCGTGGATCGGATGATGACAGACCAGGGAGGGCAGGTAACTGAGGATGAGGGTGCGTTGGCGGAGGCGCAAATCCCATGGGCGGAGTCCCTCTCCCAGTACCTCTACCAAACTGCTGTTGAGCCAACTGTTGATTTAAGCTTGGAGACCTAGTGCGGTGAGCGTGCGACGCGTCTCCGACACTCAATCGATGCGGGTCGGTTTGGCCAGGGGAAAGCGGCCTTGGGCTTTCGGTCATCCCGTATGCGATCATGCCCGCATTTTGCGTTCCATATGGCATGTTTGAGGAGATGCCAGAGCCTTGCGCCTTGGGACTAGCTCCAGTCGATTCTCGTGGAGAAGTCACATAGCTCCCTTGGTGACTGCTTGCTGGTGGTTGCATTACATTGCTGCCAAGCCTAGCTGCTGGCGGAGGGTAGGTACTGGAGTGGTGATGGTAGGGCGCCTGACCCGAATCCTGCCGATGCGGACGCTTGTTGGAAGGCTCCGATTGTCTACGAGCATCTGGCATCTCTTCATCTTCGTCCATTCTGTCGTCTCCAGTGCCGTCTCCTTGGTACATTAACCCATCCATGCTGTCGTCACCCCTACCTTCGCCATAATCGTCGTCTGCGCCGAAACTCGATCGTCTCCCCGCACAACCCCCTTGGCCCTTATTGTGTCGGGCAAGTGCATCGCCACGCGCGAATCGCCTCCCGCATTTTTCGCAGGTATGGTTTCGCTCTCCAGTGTGTAACTTTGTGTGGCGTTTCAAATCGTGCAACCGTCGGAATCGAGCTTGACATGTCTGGCATACATAAGGTTTCTCTTGGCTATGCGTGAGCAGATGACTTTTTAGGTTGTGGTGTCGTGTAAAGTCTGTGGAGCAGAAAGGGCACTTGTGCCGTTTTCCCGGAGATTTAGGACTATGCTGGCCGTACGAAGGCGCAGGGAGGCTAGTCCCATCTCGCCCAGCATTTGGTACGGCAGCTTCTTGATCCATATTACCTGGAGGTCCAGGATAGGTAAAAGCTCGACTGCCAGACGCACCAGCGGACGGCGGTACGAGGGCGTCACTGGGAGTTCTTGACCTATCCATACCTTCTATGGGGTTGCTAGCGGTGTTTTCGGCACTCAAGATTCCACCGGTGCTGGTGTCACTCGCAGTGGCGGTCATGGCAGCAGAAGGTCCTGTGGTATTATCCAGGGAGGCCGCACTTGACATACTTATTGGACTTGTAGTATTTTGATTGGAAATGACATTTGTTTCTGGAATCTGTATGCTCTGTGCTGCCTTGGCCACTGCGTCATTCATCGTCGTCGTCTCCGGTGGAGCATCCCTTGGCTTGCTCGTGCCTCCACCTGACAGCAATACGTCAATAACTTTTGCAGCAGGGTTGGGACTTGTTTGCTGGGATTGTTCTTGTGCTTTTTGTTCTTTCATCCTCTGCTCGTCTGCCATCGCAGCGGCGCCAGTCAAGGGTGGTGGAGAGAATTGTAGCGAGGGCCTTCTTTTGGCGGGTGTCGGCGACAGAGACTTACTGAAACCGATGCTATTCGATCGTTGCTGAGCAGATCCGTGAGGGCGGAGGGGATTTAGGCTATTCCCTTGCTCCGTTGGAACCGCCTGCGAGGTCGATACTAGAGAGACCGGTGTATTTGATGCTACGTCTGTCACGGAAAAGGGCCGAGTCTGCGAAGGGGTACCAGCGCTTGTCACTGTAGCCATGAAATTGGCTTGTTTTTGTCTTAAAGGGTTCAATTTGAAGCCGCGTGAAAATGGTTCGAAGATCCTATATGCTAGGCTGCAAGCCACAGCTGTCAGCCTCAATCCGAAATCCTACGAGAACAGAACACAATGGAGGGTAACATTTCTGCAGCGAGTGACGATGCGCCTGCTTTCATGCTAGAAAAAAGAACAGACTCACTTCTTCTAGAGATTGAGTCCTTTTTGACGATCTCTGGTTTGGAAAGTTGGAAGCAATCAAGACCCTAATCCATGTAAAGCTCAACAGAGCGGGCGCAACATGCCTAGATGCACGCGCAACAATTATGATTGACCGACATTAAAAGAACTCGAGGAGTAGCGGTTGCAGCAAATGGGCAGTGATCTACAGCGAGCAAAGTACCGAAGATGAGTGGTGCTGTTAGTGCAACGCAAACAAGGTTGGCGACGGATCTTCAACGGGGATGCCACAGCGGCCTCGGCGATGCGCTGGTCGGTGGAGAGGGCGACGAGCGTACGTGGGGCGCGCAAAGGGAGAGCGATAGGACATGAACGAGAGTCGGTGGATGCGAAGCACTCGAGCGGACGGTGGTGCGGTCAGGATAGGATTGCGGAGTGGGACAGACGGAGCGGTGGATAGGGGGATGATGGCAGGTTGGCGAGCTGGTCTGGCGGTGCAGTGGCAGAGGAAGCAGAGGGCTGAAAGGCTGACGAAGGGGAGAAGAGGCTGAGATGGGCGAAGGTGAGCAGAAGCTCTCCTTCGCTGGGCAGCGATGTGCGTCACCGGGCAGGCCAGCTTCGCTTGTCTGGGGCTAGCCCGGTGGCTGGGGGGCAGCGACCTGGGTGGCGTCCTCGGCACGTACCCGCTCGAACGATCGCAGCAGAAGGATCCGGATCGAGCTTTCGTCCCAGGCACCGGGCCCTTTTTCCACGCACGCTCGCCGCGACAATCGTGGCGAAGGAGCGCGACGGTTGGATGCGCTCGAGCGTCGGGGGGGAGGGGCTGCAACGAGGCTGACGATCTGGGCAGATGCAGTCGGAGCGCAACGGCAGCCACTGCGCTGTCGAGGCACGGCCAGCCTGCGTTCTAAACGTGTCCCGTCCTGGCCGCGAGCGGAGTTGCTGCTGCACCTTTGCCCCGTGCGAGGTACGCGGTCGAGTGCGAATAGAGAGGCCTGCAGTCAGCTGCGTCAGGCACCGGCCTTGGTCACTGGGCAATCAAGCATGCGCGTGAAAGGGCTAGCATCGAAGCGGACGGGGATGATTTGTGGTGGAGCGGCAGGCAGCCAAGAGGGCGAGCTTGTCCAAGCCACATTGGCTTGGCACTTTGCGCAGCTTGCAGAGAGGGCTGATTGTCACCAGAGGCTGACACGACGTTGGCATCCACGCGCCCCCCCCCCCAGCATTGTTGCACCAATCTATTCGACATTATGTTTCTTCGGCGGATGTTGTTTCACAGCACAGAAGAGTAGGGTTTCAGTAGCGATAGAGGTGCTGCTGTCATCTAGTAGACCCTGCAGAGACTATCCTGCGTTCGTCCCAGGCCAAAGACTATTGTGCATGCTCTAACTTGGTTATCTCTTTCATCTATCTTGGGTATGGCTCTTTCCCTGTAGTGGTGACGCCGGTGTGGCGTTCTAACACTGCTCAACTCCGTCCGAGTGAAACAACGCGCAAAATGCCACACTACTCCGTAGGTAACCATCGTGCCATCTCTTTCTCGGGTATGTCTCGCGAGCATACCAAGACTGCAGGAGTCGGCTGGCTGCATGAGGATAACCAACGCCACAATCAGCACCACTGCACCCTGAACATGCACCTTGATGAGCTTTTTCGGGTCTCCCAATACTACCCGATTGTCCCGCACGGAATCCAATCCGATCTCATGTATCAGTCTCGTAACAGTCAAGGTGGCGTCAACGATTGGCGAATGAATGCTAACGATCTGTGGGGCCGTCTGTTAGCCTACAACTTCGCGGTGGCATGCGAATCGTTGAAGCCCGCCGTGATCGGCCTAGGATTGTGGCTAAGAGCTGTCCCCACTTGAAGGCGCCAACGCCTTTGAGCTGGATATGCAACGGCGGCGCCGATGCGGACACTGCCGTGTTCACAACATGTCCGGTCGGCCCTTTGCCTTCGCCTCTGTATGATGTTGCAAAGTCCATGTCGCATCATTGTCGCGGACGAAGGTATCGAAACTTCCTTACCGATGTATACATTTGATGAACAGCTCGATGCCGGTGCAGTGAGATGGAAAAAGAAGGTTAGTAAGAAAAAAAAAAAGAAAAAAAAAAAGGTGATCTGCGACAAGCTCAAGAACTACTGGGATACCTATTCTTGTGCTCATTGAAGCTTCATGACCGTAGTCGGATAAGATCGACAGGATGGTGCTGAGATGAGAGATCACATCACTGAATTTCCGATGCTTCTGGCATCTCACTCCTGTCGGCATTAGAACCACGGAACAAGAAAACTCTGCCAGATGTCGTTCTGGAAGTGATTCACAATACTCTAGTCTATCCTTGCACATGCCACGTTTTGGTACACCCGTCTTCCCATGTCCAGGATTATCCTGCTTCACGTAGGGTCTGGAAATATTGAAAACCCGTCTTCATCGCGGACGAGAGGTTGTACTGCAGCCATTGTCATGCTCAGGGCAATATAATTTGAGGCACGGATTGGTCGTGCCACGCATGCCTTCTGCTTTGCACTATCAGAATCCAGACATCATCCGAGGACGGGCTTGATTAGGTGGAAACTGCTGGTGCCTGGAACTGAACCATTCCAAACTGCCTTGCAAGGATGTACGCCATTCTCTTGCCAAACACATCAGCCACAGTTGCACGAAAACGAAGGAGAGCAACACTAAAGCCCCGGATCTGCGGTGCTGGACAGGCCATAGCGATGCACAGCTGGGGTCGTGCCGCAAACGTCATGGATGGACAGCAGCCATCCCACCCGCCTTCTCCACATCCTGACTCAGAACCGTCTCCTATCAGACCACCCACTTTCTTTTTGCCGGTTGATCTTTTCATGTAAACGGCTACTGACGAGCGATCTTCTCGTTGACCGCACTCACTCAGACTAAGCGGATGGAGCAACACCGACTTCGCAATCGTCGAATAAGCACCATCAGCTCGCCTAAGTCGTTGGGCAACAATATACAGAACGGATCATCATCTCCACCGCCACATCCCGCACGGCCAGCCCGAAACATTGAACCGCTATTTTGCATACCTGGTACCTTCGTGAACTAGCCTCCTCACTGTCTTGCCGTTAGAAGGTTGCGGCCCCGCTCCGGACAGGGTTTACCATCAGTTACAGAGTACTTTCATATACCAAGGAACTCCAGAGGAGTGTGCATCATGGATTTTCATGATTGACGTGAAAATGGACAATGGAAAGAATTTTTTAGCAATAGTCTAACTCTTTCCCTCTTTTTATTCTATTTTCCTTTTCGTTTTCCAGTCGTAGGATCCAACCGATATTTGAAAGACACTCGGAACCAAATGATATCGGATTTCCATTTCACCACCCACTGTAGGAAATATGACGCTAAAAGTTCTCGGAATCACACTAGGGTTTATTTAAATATCTACTAGACAAAGTCGGATACCATAGGTATACTACTCTAAAATTGATAAGCTGTGAGCAGTTGAAAGCATCATCAAATTGTCAGTAAGATAACGACAGGTACAATTCGCTAAGCATTCGGCAATGGAGAGATTATGAAACGCAATTAAGCGAGATTCGTGCATGATATTTTATGATTTAACGGCTTGAAAGTTTGCTTTGTACTTAATCTGCATTTGCCACAGTGGCAACCGGCATGCTATCTGTAAGGGATGGAGCCAGCCTTCAGCAACGAGATGGATTCATTTCTGTAGTATTGGTGTGTAGTTCTGTCCAAGCGAAGCAGCAAGATGACGAGCTGCCCGAATGCACAAAGTCACGAGCTAGTATGGGTAGTTCCATCCCTAATACCAACACCTGCGGGAGCAAGATAACAGAGGCGCAGGGTATGACTTCATCATTTCGGACCGAAAGGATTGCAAGATTTGGTAAATCCAGTGCTAATCTTTGATAGCGCCGTCCGCAAATGATAAAACTTAAGCGAGTGACACTCTATCTTATGTATGCAGTTGTAACGTCGCTTCTTTTCCATTTATGAATTTGAACAAATAATGGCCTGACCTAAAGCCGGCAGAATCGAGTGACACAGAAACCCTCTTGACGGAGCTATGTAGAAAAATAGTAAGATTCTAACACAATCGCGTCACATGTCAAACCCGATTCCAGGACTTGTACGCATTCTCCAATATGCCTGAACGCCCGCCCTGCCCCCAATAAAGAAACACTGAATAGACCCTTAACTCTACCCTTTCTACCGTATCGCCATTCCACCATCCTTTTTCACCACTCACCCCTCCCCCTCACCTTCCGGCTCGGCCTCCACCCTCACCAGCACTTCCTCCAAAAACCCCTCCACAAACCCACCAACCTCATCGCCCATCCCCACCGGCGCCTCGGCGTCCCACCGGTCCATCTCCTCGAACAGCCGCGCCGCGCGCCGCACGAGCTGTTTGATGTTATCGTGGGCGCGCTGGCGTCGCTGCTGCAGGGCGAGATGTTCAGCTGAGGAGAGGTGCTGTTGCTGTTGCTGCTGAGAAGGAAGGGGAGGAAGCATAGACTTGGCGACAAGGGAGGGGGAAGAGGATTTTTGGAGCTGGGCGAGGTTGTAGGCGCGCCGGTGTAGTGCGGCTTCGAGAGCGGGGAGGACGACGCCGGTCAAGGCGGTGATTTCGGGAGGATTGGCGGGTTGGGTCTGGGGTTGTGCAGTGACGGGGGCGGAGGCAGATAATGGGGAAGAGGAAGAAGACGAGGTGGCGGCAGTGGTTGTTGAGGAGCAGTCAGAGTCGTTGGAGGAGCGAGGTTTGGGCGGAATGTTGGGGAGTTGGCTTTGTTTAGTGCCGAGTTGCGAGGAAGGTTGTATTGACAGGGAAGGTGAGATTAGCGGTGGAAGTGGCTGCTGAGGTATTAAAGGTGATTGTCTGATGGGTTGTGATGGAGGTAATTGAGATGGCTGAGGCGAGGCTTTTCTTCCGTGAGGATCAAAAGGTGGGATTTCGGGGAGTTGCATCTTGGTGCGAGAATTGGGTGAAGCTGACTTCTGTGCAGGTTGCTTAGCTTCTCGGATGTGTAAGGATCTCATCTTAGCATCCATCTCCGCGGCGCTGACGTCTGCAGCTATTTGGTTTTGTATGAAGTCGTCATCAATGACAGGAAGTTTGCCAGTCTGAGGCATAGCTGGGACTGTTTTGGGAAGACTCTCCTTATCTGTAAAGACTGGCGGTTGCGTTGCCTGGTTCTTGGTTGGTGAAGGCGGTAGCGGTATCTTGGCGGGAGATCCAGTCGACAACTGCAGATAGGACTTTTTGGAAGGACTCGGAGGTGGAGGTGCGTCAATGGGCGAAGTACCAGCCTTGATAGTGTTGCCTGCCGGCGGTAGACCGGACGTTTTGAGCGGACTTTGTTGCGGACCTGAGGCAGCATTCACTAACTTCCGTGGCGACTGATTTGGATCTTGATTCTGTGACATTTGAGTTCTTGAATTCGCTGCTGCTGCATTCATAGGCTTCAGTGGACCGCCTCTGCCCCCGGCTGGCCGTATTGTTCCAAAATCCCACAAATCTTCGTTCCCGAGATTTGCTGATTCTTCCTCATAATGGCCTTCGTCCTCGTCTTCGGACTGGTCCTGGTTTCCATGCCTTACGCGCCACCTCTCATGACGCTCAATGAGCTCGGTCAGATAAGTCGCTTTTTTGGCCTTTTTTACGAAAGGGTGTTTCAAAAGCTCTTTTGCCGGAGGCCGTTCTTTAGGATCCTTGCGCAGACATAGGTTCACGAAATCTTGAAACTGCTGGGAAAAATTGCCTTGAAGAGTTGGTGATGGATTCTTCGGAATTAGAAACAAGACCTTCATAGGGTGTATATCTGAATACGGTGGCTCTCCATGTGCAAGTTCAAGTGCAGTAATGCCAAGAGACCAAATGTCGGCTTTATGGTCATAGCCAGACTGCTTGATCACTTCTGGCGCCATCCAGAAAGGCGTTCCAACAAAGGTATTCTTCTTGGTCATTGTGGCGGAAAGTTGACCGGACACTCCAAAATCGGCCAATTTCACCTGACCGTTGCCACCAAGTAGGATGTTCGCCGCTGTAGGTTGTTAGGGGCACTGGAAAGGTCAACAATGCGGTTTTCTGACTTGCCTTTGATATCTCGGTGAAGCTTCTTATCCGAATGCAAATACTCCAAACCCATCAACAGCTCCCGGATAATGATAGTAATGTAATCTTCTGATATGAGGCCAGGTTTCATCAAGTCCCCACAGCTTCCTCCCGAGCAAAACTCCATAACGATCCAGAGATCCGAACCTTTGAGATATGATCCATAATACTTGGTGACGTATGGTGAATTCAGCTCTGCTAAGATAGAAATCTCTTGTATGATATCGTCCACTTCGTCCTCGGCATTTTCCACATCAATGACCTTGATCGCTACCGTTTGACCGGTCCGCTTGTCAAGTCCTTTGTAAACCTTTCCGAAGCTCCCGCCGCCAATGCATGCTTGCTTTGTATAATATTTTTCTGGATCAGCTGTTGCGCCTATGGTTCCGGCATTAATCGGCATTTTGAGTGCTGGTAACACCAGGATCGACGCAAATCACGTTTACAATTCGGTAGAAAGCTGACACAGCTGGATCTGTCGAATTCAATCAAGGCGATCGGAATTGCTCGGAAAGAAGGTCAGGCCTATATGTTGAGAACCGATTGAGCGAATCCGGGCTCAGCAACAACAGGAAGTGTTCGTTCCCAGTTCGTGACTGTCGAGTCAAAAGGTCGAGTGGAAATTCGGATTTGCGCAAATCGCTTGAGCTATTGGGCACACTGCTATCGTTCAAGTCAGCCCCTTCATGTCTCATGTATTCCAATGCTGGCTCTTTGGTGTGGCAGTGCGATGGATGCTGGGAGCGTGGGGTGGATGTGGGGAAGCAGGCTGAGACCGATGTGTTCTCTAATCTTGCCTCTACCAAATCTCAAGCCTTGATGAGGTCATTGCAAGACTGTTGGATAGCGCATACCATTCACACGTCTGCCCTGCTGCAATGGTAGCTCCGAGTGTCCGATCGGCCAAACCGATGTGTTGCAAGGTTCCTTCGGTTTGTTTACTCCCTGCGGTCACAAATGGCCTGCATGATGGACGCCAACGAGGACTTTGGTTGAAGTTCAAAACGTACGGCGAGTCGGATGCGGAGGTTATATTCAGTCTCTGGAGTAGAGTTTAAAGTCAAGTCCCGAGTCCAGGATGGAATTGTTGGCGTCAACATGGGCCGGCCAGGATGGCGCGTTTCTGCGCAACGCCGGCAGGGAGCCTTGATTCGTCCCCATTTCATGCAGGAACGCGCCCAATCCCATGGCTCGTCAGATTGCTGGTTTCTGCTTTGGTGCATTGTGCGGGCCGACGCACGTTGTGAAGTGAGGTACTACATCGTTCTATCATCGCAATTACCGTCCCCTTGGCGTCAAGTGGTAGCTCAACTGAGACACGCCCCGCAACTTGGAAGTTTTAGCGGGTTAGCAAAACGATGACGGCCCACCTGATCTACTTTTGCCAATTATCTTTGGTGACCATCGCGCCCTGCTACCGCATTTATGCAAAAAATCTAAATTTCCGTACCATATGTCAGGTCCCAAGTGTTAAGCAGGGATCCTCTTCTTTCGTCACCCCTGGGCTATGGCATTGTGACACCGTCTCAATTCTCACGTGCTGTTGTGTCAGGATTTATTGAAGCAGCCGCAACGAATATCGTTCGAGACCCAATCCCCCACGGCTTACTTAGATGCGCTTGTGGTGCTTACCTCCACTCGGGTCTATCGTGGCTGAGATTGGCTTCGTTTTCCCTCAAATGACATATTCCGACCGACTCATCCATCTTCTGGCTCCCACGTACAGGTCTGCTGGCGAGCTGGCTATCAGAGAGCATTTGGGGCGCTGTCCAGTGCCATTTTGGGGTTACACTTGCGTCGAAGTCGATTTAATAAGGCCAGCACAACGAGCACTAAAAGACTTTGCTCCTAGTAATTCAAAAGCTCTGATTCTCTAATTTTCTGTCCGATTGCGTGTATTTGGACCCTAGCATTGATTATGTTGTCGGTCAGAGATACTAGGAACATGTAGTCTGCAAGGCATGAGAAATGGATGTGAGCGGCGTTCGGGTAGGCGCCGGCCGAACGAGCTGCGAGCAAGCAATCCGAGCCACCTCACCGATGCTCGAGCTCTTCTTGCCAATATGCCTTTCCAACGAAAACTACTACTCCCTTCAGCCATTTGGATCCCCTGCCCAGCGGCCAATTCACATCTGTTTGCCCGCCGATTTTCCTCCTATACCCGGTTAGCCGAAAACCCTCAGCAACCTGTTCCCAAACCCAGTGCAAACTCCAAGTCCAAACCCGCCCCTCGATCCGGCTCTGAACTCCCCATCCTCCCTCTTGTTGCCATCTTCTTCCTCGGCTCGGGCCTCTTCTACCTCCTCGTGAAACAGCGCGAGGGCCAGAGCAAGCAATACTATCAGATGCCGGAGCGAATCCGTGACAATCCGCCAAAGGACGCCCCGTAACCCAGTTTTCCCTCTCCCCCACCGGAGCCGTACGATCCAATTCTACCCCACTACCACTACCACTACCACCACCGCCAACACCACGACGCCTCCAAACTTAACCCATTCCTGAAGACTAAACTCCCTCTCCACCTGCGAACCTAGAACCCAACATGCCTGTCATCACCGATCAGCTGCCCGCACCCACGCGCACCAACCCACTCTTCTCCTCCGCCCAGACGACCGTCATCTTCGTGCTCGGCGGGCCCGGCGCGGGTAAGGGCACGCAGTGCGCGCGGCTGGTGCATGACTACGGCTTTGCCCACTTGTCCGCAGGGGACCTGCTGCGTGAGGAGCAGGAGCGGCCGGGGAGCCAGTTTGGGGACATGATTCGCGAGTTTATTCGGGAGGGCAAGATTGTGCCAAAGGAAGTGACGATCCAGTTGGTGGAGAATCGGATGGTGGAGGCAGAGAAGGAGGGAAGGCATCGTTTCTTGATTGATGGTATGTGTGATTCGCCTGGGAGTATCATGGGTCTTTCGATGAGGGTGGATGGATGGTTGTGATATTTGGTGTCGTCGTCGAGATTGCCATAGCGAGTTTTGTCTCGTACTGATGCTAATGGGTCTTTTGCGTCCAGGTTTCCCTCGACAGCTCGACCAGGCTATTGCCTTCGAACAAAAAGTCTGTGTCTCCACCTTCACCCTCTTCTTCGACTGTCCCGAAGACGAAATGCAGCGGCGTCTGCTTGAACGTGGAAAAACGTCGGGGCGATCTGACGATAATTTGGAGAGCATCAAGAAGCGATTCCGCACATTCGTCGAGACGAGTATGCCCGTCGTGGACATGTTTGAAAAAGAAGGGAAAGTGGTAAAGGTCAATGCGTTCCACACTCCCGACGAGGTCTATGATGATGTCAAAGCCAAGTTCGCCGAAAGAGGATTGCAGCCGACCACGTGAAGTGAATATCTGTGAAGTCGCATGAAAGACATACTGGATTCGGCAGCGAGAAGTCTTGTTCGCAGCGACATGTATAGATTTAGACACATTGCTCAGTTGATATACCAATTCGTTCGTATGGGTGCTTTCAACTCAATCCTACAGATTCTAGCGTGCTCTTTCAAACCCGCCTTTTCCACACGTCTCTTTGTGAGATCCTGAACGCCGCATGCTATGACATGTACTCGTATAAAAAGCCCACCCACGATTGAGGGTATCATGCTTTTGCTCCCGTTCCATTCAAGTCTGCCTCCAGCTCCCGAAGCCGCTCCTCCTTCGCCTGCCGCACCACATTCAGCACTCCCACCAGACTTGTCCGCCACAGGTCCAGCCGGCTCGCCACTTCCCTCCACTCGCGCTCACCAAATACGCGGTATGTGCTCCTGTGGATCAGGAACAGCTGGTTCAGCTGGCTCAACTTGCCCTCCACCAGGCCCGCGCGAATCACGTCGATGACCCAGATCTCAACCTCCTCGCGCGGGATCTTGAGCCGGCTCGCAATCTCGGCGTAGGGCAGCTGGCGCGTCTGCGATGCCGCCGCCGCCATCGACGTTAGCGTCAGCAAGCGCATCTTGCGTGTCAGCGCACCCACATCCCAACTCTGCTCCTGCTGCTCGAGCCAGCCGGAGTGCTCCTCCTGGAAGTCGTCGAACTCGTCGAGGCCCTCGGTGCTGAAGATCTCGAGCAGCTCGAAGTGGACCGGGTGTGAGCGACGCAGCGCCTGCACCGAGTCGAGCGCCGTGAGGTCCTGGAAGTCGAAGTGGGCCGGGTGGGTGAGCGCGGACTGCAGTGCGCGGAGCGAGAGTTTGGTAGCCTCGGCGTCGGAGGTGGATTCGGTGGGGATGGTGCGCAGGGCGCGGATCAGGTACTGGTAGGCGGTTTCGTCTTCGCCGACATCGGACGCGACGTCGGTGATGGTGAGAAAGAGCTTGCGCTGCTGCTCGTCGTCGAGTTCCCACTCAACAATCCATCGGTCGAGGTTCTTCAATTGTGACTTTAGGTTTTCAAAGTTGGATGACTGACGGACGACAGCGAGGATGGTGAGGAGGATGTTGTAACGAGTGTCGTCGTCGGGTTCTAGGACGTTGAAGATGGTGCTGAGGACGGAGAGGGCGAGACCAGGTCCGTTGGCTGGAGATGATGTTATGGGTTTCGAGAGATGTTGACATATTCGGGCGAGGAACATGTTCTCATTTTCGGATTGTCGGACCAAGTGTAGCAAATGTGAGTAGGCCGGAATGAATTCTGTAGCCGTGTTAGTTTGAAGTCGAAGACAGACATCTTGACTGACCTTTTTCTGGAGCAGAGTTCAGGACATCAGCAGCGGAGACGAGCTTTTTAAGTACGTCATCTTGCTTGCCCTGTCCTTGAAGCGCAGCGACGTCCGACTGGATATTCGACGACTCGTCGCCTTGACTTTTCTTGAGCTGGTCGAGATAGGTGGCGAATTCCTCGGCAAGTTCGTCAAAGGAACCTTCAATGAGGACCGTGTTTAAAACGCCAGGCATTTCGAAGATTCCGCGTAGCCTAGGGCTGGATGGAGGACTTGCTGTGGGGTGTCAGTCCTTTAGGATGTAGGATGGTGTGCGCGTGGCAGAATCAATGAAATTTACCAGATGGCGTCCGCCCCGGATTTGGCGGTGTAGAAGTAGGTGCCTCGGCGAAGACGGTAGTTTCTGGCGACATCTCTTCGATGCTTGCAACCATAGTAGATCTCAAAATCAAGCAGAGCATCTGTTTCCGAAGGAGCGCAATTAAGCGAACAATTAATTGCACGCTTATGATGCCTTAGACGCTACTTCTTGTTTCGCTCTTGCCTTGCCTTGTATTGTATTTGTTTACTAGGTCAAGCGATGTTCCTACCTTAGTTCAGAAGAATGAAGACCTGCATTTCAATTCAGACTCAGAAGAAAAAACGACTTCTAGTCTTCTTGAGTTGACTACCTTGGAGCCAATAGTGGTTTGGGTAGTTTCAATTATCTTACCTTGCATGTGGAAGACAGACAGACTCATATCTTTGCTTCTATAAGCACCACTTTGCTTGATAATTCAATCGCTAGGATGATGCCGATATCTAGCCGAATGCCAAAACTGTGTTTCAAGAAGCCTGAAATTTTTTACAGAACGCCACAAATGCCATCCCATGGTATCCTTTTGGTCCCAGCAGAACGCCCAGAGCAAATGCGCACACTAGGTTCGGGCCGGTAATCACCCAGTGCTTACATCTCAAAAGCGTTCCTTCATCCTCGACGCCACTGTCCGCAGATTGCCGTATACTTTCCCTGGCGGACTGCCCAAGATCAGACTGACAATCGCTTCCCTTGCAATGTGTATATTCTTGAATCCACCCAGTATATGGATTTTCTGATCTGCAAGCACCACTCGCGTCTTACTGGCGTTCTCAATCGCGAACTTTGTCTTGCCGTCTTTTCCTGCTATTCGTCCAATCGCCCGACCTAGGTGCTCGCCGTTGAGTGTCTTGACGTCTTTTATTTCGAACGTCTCGATGTAGAGATCATCTAGTCGGAGTAGCGCAATCGCATCTTCGACTTGGAAGCCGAGAGTGAAAGCCTTGACAAAGTCCTCGCCCTTCTGTAGCGCTCCAGTATCCGTGGTGAATTTAGAAGTGCGAAGTTCGACAGCCTTGGCTTTGACATTCATACGAACTTGAAGCTTCAGATGTTCTACAAGTGGAGGATAGATCTTGGACCAAGCACCCTTGAGTGGTGTCATGCGATGTGGTGGGATGAGAACTTTGCGGGTTTCGATGCGATGGACCTGTGATTTGCTGGCAGCCGGAGCGAACTTTGGACGACCTTCACTGTCAATTTGCATCGAGTCTTCATTTTGCTCTGTCGCAGGAGGCTGTGCGACTCCTAAGTCATCAGGAAGAGAATTGGGATCTAGTATGACTGCTGATTCGGTTTCTGATGAATGTTAGTTTGGTGATGTGAGAAGCAATAAACCCAAAGCTACCATGAGGATTTTCAGGTTGACCGGTATTGTCTGCTAGCTGCTCTGGAGCACGCAGCAATGCTGTTGGCGCAGGCATGGCGCAATAATTTGTGACAGAGATATCGAAATCGGATTTTTGATGGAGTTTGCAGTGCCGCTTCTCCGAAGCGCGCCGAACGTTGTTGAAGCGTCATAGTTTGTCCGTTTGCTTGACATCGCCCTCTCCTCTACCTTCTTTTTGCTCCTGCTCCACACCTGCTTCAGGCCAGTCATAATGCAAGCAGCCAGATAATGAGTTGCCATGTCGCAACCAAGGCTGCTGGCGCGATTCTGCTTAACAGACCCCTAATTGCTCCCGGTCGCTTCCCTACCACAGCATTTCCCTTTGCAGAGGGAATCTACCGGCGATGGAGCTGGTCTACGGCTTCTCTTCCGCTATCGCTTAGGAACACATCAAGGCACTGCAGCTTGCAGAGCTTCTCGACTTCCACTCAGTACAGATCTATATCCTTATCCAATTCACGACCCGCCCTTTCACCGCCGTCTCCTTTGCATCAAGTCTTGAGGCAAACGAGCAGCTTTAACGTCACCTCGTCTCAAACACAAAAATCTAGTCTACATGTCCATTCAAACCTGCGCTCTATCAGAATATGGAGAAGGTATCAGAGCTCCAAGGCCAACAAGAATCCTCGGATAGACGAGAACGCGTCCAAAGGCTTTTCCCAGAGCCCTGATTCTTTGAAACAAAAGCCGGATGCGTACCCCTACAAGTGGACTTATGCAAATACTGCTAGTGCCAAGGCCTTTCTTGAACGCCTTCCAAAAATACCGCAGCACCTCCATCGACCAAGCAAAGAGGAGGTTCTTGCTCTTGCCACTGGGTTTTGGTCCCGACTTCGATTGCGCTTCAAGTGGTTCACAATTAGGAGTGCGCGGCCTTTCAACCTTGATGAGATTGGTGCGTTCTTCTCGTGGATCCTGCTTGGTCACGTCATCTGGATCATCTTGGGAACCACGACTTTCTTCTCATTAGCCATATGGACTGTCAACACTGTTTTTGCTCAAGAGACGCTTGCTGGTTGGGTGGGTAATTACCTGACCAAATCGACCGGTCTCCAGGTCGTCTTCGAATCGGCTATAGTTCCAAAGTGGGGAGATGGCGTTATCCGGCTGAACAATGTATTTGTTTCAAGAAGGCCTGGACAGGGCACGGGAAAGGTTCAAAAGGGCTCTCAGACCAGTGCATCAGCGGCAGCGGCAGCAGCAGCTCTGGCCGAGAAAGCTAGCAGTAATGCCGCCGATGAGGAAGAGGACACAAACTACACTCAATTTGATGTTTCGATCGACACCGTCAATATTACCTTGTCCTTCACCAAATGGTTTAATGGAAGGGGCTTGCTTCGAAGCGCAGATATAAAAGGAATTCGCGGAGTCATTGACAGAACTTCGGTATGCCAGCCAGCAAAGCCCGTCGATCCACGTATCTACAAATGCGAGCATAACACAGGGGACTTCGAGCTTGATTCCTTCAAAATGGAGGATGTTCTTGTTACAGTCTTCCAACCTGGGAACTTTAGGCCTTTCACCGTCAGCATCTACACGTGCGATCTTCCACAACTGAGGAAGCAGTGGCTATTCTATGACTTCATGTCTGCGAATACGGTGACCGGCTCTTTTGATAACTCGCTGTTCACGATACATCCGCGACAGAGCCACAGCCATACCGGCATGCCACTGAATGATGGTAAAGAGCCGAATATCGCAGGTCCTCAATGGAAAAAGCACAGCCGTCTCCGCATTGACGGGCTCAATATTGACCACCTGAATCGAGGAGTCACTGGTCCTTTCTCCTGGATCCACGAAGGCAACGTCGACATTGTAGCCGACATCATGCTTCCCGCAGATAATGATGAGAGCATAGCTAAAGTCATGTCCGATGTCTACGACCGCGTCGAAGCGACCGTGACGTCCAATAGTAGGAACGATATCATCAATGAGCCTCCTGAGGGCATTTTGGAGCAACCTGCATCGGACGACGACGACAAACGCTTCCTCGTCATGGACCTCAGGGTTCACCTTTGCGATGTGAGAGCTCAAGTACCACTATGGACTCGAGACATCTCTTATGTCAACAACGCCCTCATCCGACCAATAGTGGCGTACATCAATTCCAGAAGGACATTTATACCAATCAATTGCCGGGTTGTGAAGCGAGTTAATGAATTTGACGGGAGCTGGACCATCTTCGATAGTGGCCTGATGGATGATCTATCCCGCGAGGTGAGATTTGCTTTTATGCATAAAATACTTGATGAAAAATTGCTAATTCGAAATTAGACTTATGATGCCTTCGCCCGCGATATCATGGATGACCAAGCTCGCTCTCGGCGTATCAAGAAGGTTGGCCTGTGGACGTTACAGCTTGCAGCTCAGGCGCTGTTTCTTGGCCTGGCCGGACATCTCGCTTAGATCATGACAAAAGTTTCAATGTATATTCAAAGGGTAAAGCATTCGGCGTTTGATACCTTGGCGGCAGAGCATCGGGTTTTAGATGCCTTGTCGATGCCTGCATCGTATGTGGCGTTTTCTGGGACACCAGGCAAAATATTGCGCCTATGATGTCTCCTCTTTTGCAACTCGTGTACATAAATAACCTACTCCAATAACGCCGTGTGCTGGGGAATTAACTGCCCCTTTCGGCTCATGCCGCCGTTGTTTTAGCTCTCTTGAGTGGTCAAACTTGAATAGTTCAGCGTGTACTAAATCAGATTCGAAAAATCTTTTCAAGCGCTACACCTCTTCTACAAGGATCTTTACATATTTTTGGTTCTTGCGCACCCTCTAGACCTTACACATCTTCTAGCCCTACGCACTTTTAAGCCCTACACACTCTCTAACCTTGACCTGTTTCCCACAGTGAGGACTTTGCTAGCGTTTTCGCCAAGGTCGGGCTAGAAACTTCGAGTTCCAATTCTAGGATACCCTCGTGGTCTGAGTAGCCACTCTGCCTATAATTGGAATATATACCAGGCTTGTGCGGCCAATATAGATTTCTTAGTTCCGACGCTTTCCCAAAGAATGCAGGGATGTGATCAGCCTCTGCTGGCGGCTTTGCTGGTGTCTTGCTGGTGTTATAAGAATGGCCTTGTTAGGACTCGTAATACACGAAGTGAACTTTTTTGCTTGCTCTCGTTGGAAAGCGAGCGACGTTGACAATCGCAGCTGACTTCTTTGCTATTTTTTGTAATACCAAAAGCTCTTCTGAGGGTTTTCCTTGTACTCTGAACCTTTTCTTGCCTGCGATATAGTGTGGGGGAAAATGCTTTCTACAATCTCTTACAATCTCACTTTGATATCAGCTCTCTATGCACTCGATTTTGTCTAAAATGGCTGCTGAAAGGCTCATTCTATCCCATCTGCCCGTTCGACGCGCACATGACAATATCCTTTCTAGTCCATCGCTCACGGCAAGGATTGCCAGAATACCCATCGCGAAAATTAGATCAGCCCGATAGCAATAGCGAATTAGGCTACCCATGTGTAATCCTTCGATACGGCGCTGTAGCTTGTCCACGGTATGATTCGTCACAGCTGCTTTGCGTTTGAATCCTGTTCATGTACGTTTTACGGGCCTTCACAAGCAAAAGAAATTCTTCGATCTTTCCAAACCCAAACCAGTTATTCTCACGCCGTGCGAGATCAAAGTCATTACTCGTCCAGCCGTCAGTGCCAGCTTTCGTTCCGAGCTGGTCTCCTTCTAACGTACATGAATCGAAGTTCCCAACAATGAAGGTTGATCGGTCCGAGAATATATTGTGCGGATTGATATTGTAATGAATAATATCCAAGCTATGAAGATGCTCAATCCCAGCTTTGATGTTACTCAAACACATATTCCGGTCAAACGGTATCCCAGATTGAACCATCTGATGCAGCGGTTTGTCATATTTCTTGAAGCATGATCCGGAAATTGAGTTGTGCTCGTCAAGAAGACAGCCAAAATATTGGGCGGCGTTAGAATGGGGAGATTCTTTTATTCGCTCGCACATCTGTGCCTCATGCACCAAGAGTTGACTGATCTCTGTCAAGTCTTTGGAATCAGCGTAAGAGATCAAGCCGGGCCTTTTAATGAAGGTATCTGGAGTAAGTGAAATGGAAGCCTGAGCAGGAAGAATCGGGTAGATGTGCGCTCGTAGAATTTCATGCTTATCAAGCTGCGAAGGATCGATTTCATCTTTCCTCTTAACTCGGGCTTTGGTCGTCGCGTAGAAAAATTGGCCTTTGTGATGCATGATAATTTCGGTATGGGAGAATTCGAAGTCATCATCTACTTCGGCAAATATCTCGTTGAACTGCACAATCTCCAGATCCTTCTTCAGTCAGCCTCTATATTTCTTTGGGTGATGTTATTATAAGTTACCTTTTTACCAGAGTCTTCCCCATCCTTAACTGAATCCACGTGTTCAGCCACCGACACTTCATCGACGACCCGTTTCCTTCTAGCAGGAGCGTCAGAGGGCCCATTCAACGGGGCTTGGCTCTTAGCCAAATCCTTGTTCCCAACGACCGACAAGTCTTATTGTACTTTGGAGCAAGTATGCGTTAGCTGGTCGCTGCTATTTCGCTTTTTCCCATGACTACCCTGGGGAGAAGGTGGCTGCTGTACGTGAGGTGGCTGTAGTGGAGTGGTAGGTCGCTGTAGGGTGGAAGGTCCGACTGGAGTAGAAGGGTTCGGTGGAGTAAAAACAGCAGTGAGCATCGTCTGAGCCAGACCTTGTCAATATCGCGACGGAGAAGGCACGCCCAGGCCGTTACTTTCGTAGCATCCGTGGAATGTTCATTTCGATAGAGGAGGATGAAGAATTGAGAATTGAAGAAGAAAGAACTGAATAAGGACCACGACGGTGGGCGACGGCGACTCGTCCTCTATTACCTGATTAAGAGTATATAGAGAAGATCAAATAAGATGATCAGCGCCTAATTTTACCGGATCGGGATCAGTTTTAACCAAAGAAAAAACATATTACTCCAAACGGCAAATCTTGACCCCAATTCCCCAGCACAAATGTTACTTGTAAAATCTACGATGACCCAGACAGGGACGTTTCGGCAGGAACCGTAACTCCTGCGGCATACTGGGAAAAGGTCTTCTCTTGCCCAATACTTCTCACAGTTTACCTGACCCCATTCGAAGACCTCTCTTCGAGTGGCTTGCTCATATCACCACTTGCCCAATAGGAACACAGCTCCCAGACCCAGCAAGGTATTAGCACACAAAGCACTCGCCACAGCTCATATATCAATTTCTAGGCAGTATCAAGAATCTCGTACATTCAGTACAAAAAGCAGTAGTAATATCAATTCTCTTTATAGCCTTCACACTGGCTTTGTTCAACCCAAGGTGTTCTGCTCCAGATGCTTTTCAGGTGTGCATGAGGTATAAATGTCTTGCTGTGATTTGCCGACCAATCTTTCTCGTTCATAGTTCTCCTTCCTTCTCTAAAATCTTAGCTTTCTTCCAATCATTTTTACAAGAGGTGTTAAGAATCTTACAGATCACAGTTCGGAAGCACCTGTTGTTAATTCAATCTCTATGGGAATTGAGCTGCTTATATACACAAATCATCCTCTGTGCACCTGCCAGGATCTCATCCTTCTGAAACCCCTTGATTTATCAGCTGTGAGGTCTGGAACAGCCGAATCTCCAGAGTTTGGTACTGTGGCTGCTTTGGCAGCCCTTTGTACAACCTTGACAAGAGGCTATCACAAGATCAAAGCGTGACAAGCTCCTAAAGTTCTAGTGATAGCATATATGACTTCTGTTACTTCCGTAACAGATGAGGTTCGGAAGCAGCGCTCAACAGTGGCAATCATGTATATAAGCAGCTCGTAGCCCACATCTCACCAATTCATGCTTTTTCTCTCGTCTTCAATTTGACCATTACCATATCAACTTCTCACTCTGTGGACTCGTTCATCAGAGGCTTGGCTTTTCGAGGCGGAACTTGTGTTACGATTCGATTGACAATTTGTTGTGACAAATCATGCAAAAATATAGATGTGGATTCCTCCAGAAACCGTCGGTCGTGTCTCATGTGTCGCTCCTATAGGATTGGTGTCGAATCGACCGTCAAAATCAAACTCCAAGTCCACGCCCATTTGTCTTAAATTCCAAAGATCAATGAACATCCGCTCCCACAAGCACCCACTCTCTATTCCCCTTCCAACACCCTTCTCGCCCGCCAATACCCCTCCATCTCCCACCTCTGATCCCTCCACATCCTCTTTAACACCCCGTCATGCGTCGGGTCCTCATCCCAATACTTCGCATGAAAGCTCCTCGCGCCCGCCTTCAGATCGCGCTCCGTCGGCCAATTCACATTCCACCCATACCACAGATGGTGCCATGGCATATTCCCCTCCTTACGATGCGCATAATTGAGCAAGTTCTGCTCGGGAGAGCGCGGATCAAAGCGGCCGTCCAGTTGCAGCAGCGAGGCGTAATACGCAAACAGCGCGCGGTCCGGCGCGACGACGAAGAAGCCGCTTTTCAGCTCGTCCGGTTCCGGGCTAAGCGGCGGGACCGGGTGGTCGTACGTTGCGGCGTCCGGGTGCGCGGCGAAGGCGTAGGTGCGCGGCAGGGCGGCCTCGTCGTCACGCAGCGCGTCTGCGCGCGCCAGCACGGGCTGCAGCGTCGTCGCCTCGTCGTAGAAGACACCGTCCAGCCGCGCCGTCACCAGCGTGTCCGCGTCCAGGAAGCAGATCCGCGCATAGTCCGTCAGCTCGAACAGACGCAGCTTGGTCAGCACGTCGCGCCACCGCGCCGCTGCCGGCTGCGCCCACGACGCGTTGAGCTTGGCGACGGGCACGATGGTGGCGCCCTCGCGGGCGAGCGTGGCGCGTTTGCGCGCGGACACGTCGTCGGTGACGAGGATCAGGAAAGGGATGCTGCCGTTGGTGCCGGCGCTGGCGGAGTAGAGGAGCTGGTAGGTGAGGACGCGGGCGGCGAGGAAGTAGCCGTCGTCGTTGTCACCGGGGTCGTGTTTGTCTTTCGATGAGGTTCCGTCAGAGGACTCGTCGGAGGGGGAGCCGGACAGAAATGTAGCGAAGGCGACTTTAGATTTGTGTGGGACGACAGCAGTATTGGAAAGACGATCCTGGCGGGATGAAGACGAGGAGAAGAGGGCGCGTGCGCGATGAGGAGAGTTGCGGATAGAGAGACTGACGAGGGCAGAGGCGAGGAAGAGAAAGGTACAGAGGAAGATGAGTCTGGGCGAAGGAGCGGTCATGTTGGGATGGCGAACTTGATGGACATGAAGTACCTGTTGCAACAGAGTATGGACGAAGAACTTGAGAGCATTTCCATGCTCTGTCAAGCAGAGTACTGTCCATGGGAGGGAGGATTGCCAGGCAAGGGATGCATACCTAAGGTAGTTAGGTAAATACGCAAGGGATTAAAAATTCGCATGCGAACGCAAGACTAGAAAGGCTTTGAAACATGAATGCTGAATAGAGCAAAACTCAACCAAACAAAATGTCTCCAGTTGCTCTTTATAAATCTCCAATGCTTCCGCTCACTAGAACCGTCTAAATGCCAACAACTTCCAAAAGCGTTGGGTATCATCCGTATTGCTATCACCCAGGGTCCTTGGTCAGATCTGAGCCATAGCCGTAGAACAAGGACTCCAAGGTGAACGAGCGGCGATGTGAATACTCGCTGGGCGAATTCCCACATCAGCGTACCATTGCATGCGACACCCACTCACCTACCCACTTCAACCCATGAACAATATACAGAAGAATTCATCCCCTAGGAAACTCGTCCCGCTATCCAAAGCTCCAAACTTTCCAACCCCGCCCCTCATCAGGCGGCCAACTATCGGCCACTCCTCGCACTGAGCCCGGCAAACGCATCGGGACTGTGTCGCCCGCTGCCAAGCGCGGCAAAATCTACGCTTTCATTGCTCACATGTCGATGCACACTCCCGCCACCAGCATTGCTCAACCCCGTCGCTGGCGCGCCAGACATAGCTCCGCCCAGAGCTATCCCGTTCGCCTGCGCGGCAAACGGATTATTTGTCGCTTGGAGCGGCATCGTGACCGCCCTTTTGGTCCCAGCGGAGACTGAAATTCCGTTCGTGTTCGGATGAACGGCAGGCATGGGCGAGACAGAACCTTGTATAGCTGTATAGTTGGAAGGATCTGAGTGGAACGGTTCGTTTTCAGCTATTGTTGCAGGTCGTTGTATTCCAGGTTGAGGATAGCTATATAGTGCGAGGATGCTGTTCTTATCATGGCGGAAGGCACCCGTGGGTTGGGCTAGAAGAGGTTGCTGGTACGGTTGCGGCTGCTGAGCGAAATAGGGGTTATGAAATGACGAAGGCTGTTGCTGGGTCTGCTGCGGAAAAGGTAATGATTGAGACGGAGTCTGCTGCTGTTGATACAGAGGCTGTTGCTGGTTGGATTGTTCTTGTTGCATGAGCGTTGGTTGAATGGGCAGGTGTTGGCCAAATGGATTCGAAGAATTGAACACCTGAGATCGGGAGGTACGCAGAAAGGGATTACCAGCCGCAGGTTGACCAACTTGCTGGGGTAATTGCTGCTGCGAAAATTGTTGAGAGGGATATTGATCATAGGACTGGGGTATCTGAGAGACCGGAGGTGGAGTAAACGTCTTGAGAAATGGATTGGTCTGTTGGTGAAGGCCAGGAGCTGCGAATCCTCCTGTGTTGTTTGGAAACAATTGCTGCTGAGACGGAGAAATCGCCATATTCTGAAATGACTGCTCAAAAGATGGTGCTTGAGCTACTTGCTCCTGCTGCTGGACATGGAAGGGGTTGTATGGATTCGTGGGCAAAGTCGATTGCGAGTAGAAGTTGCCGTTCACTTGCGGTTGTTGCAGTTGCTGAACTGGAGCAGTTTGCTGTTGTGGCTGCTGCTGATCTAGTCGCTCGAATGGGTTTGACTGGTTCGTTGCGGTTGGGGTCCCCCTGGTCTTTTCAACGGTAATTCCATTGACGGCTCCGCCTGGCGTCTCTGCTCTAGATGCCGGTTTACTAGCCCCATCTATCCTTATGAGAGATTCTACCGCCCTGTCCAAGTTCCCATCATGTCCTTTCAAAACCGTCGAATTCCGTCTCTCGTCTGTGAATCCCATTTCCCGTAAGGTACCGAGTTTTTGCTCAAAACTATCGCCAGAAGTGCGGTCAATGCTTGTTCCAAATATTCGGGATGGTTTATTCGTGCGTGGAGAAGATCTTTCGCCAAACCCACTCAGTCCTGCAGATACCGGAGGGCTCTCGATTTCGGCTTTGGCCTGGTTTCTATTCGTCGGGAAGGTGGAGGAAGAGGAACGAAGGCTGAAGCCAAAACGCTTGGTCGGCTTTGGAGGTAGAGGAGGAGGTTGATCTTCTGCTGAGCTCGTACTTCCAGTGTTGTGTCTTGTTCCTGGCCGCGAAGCTCCTCCGGAAAACACCCTAGTCTCGTACTTTTGCCGTATGAACCGCTCCATTGCTCCATCGACCTCGTCCACATCGATCGGTATCGAAGGTTTTGCGTTTTGAGGATTATATGTGCGATTGGAATTGACATTGCCCATCTTTTTCATATTCTAAAGGCCTGTCAGCATCCAAATACTCAGCGTGCCATTCTCGTTCGAGACGTACATCAACCTGCTCATTACTCCAGCTATCCATGCTCAAGGACTTGACTTTGGAGATATGGGTGCCCAGCTTCCGGTGCAAGGCGGCGCATCGCATACACAAGAAGATCCCTAACTGCATTCCAGTTGTGCATTAGTAATTATCCCGAAATACTGGGTGGCGGGTGTCTTCGCGCTTCATGCTGATTTCAATACAAGTGTCAGCCATGGGAAAGCAACTCACACTCCAGCTCGCCCATCCTGTATGTCTTGGTCAGTCCATTGCGTGGAAAGGGCATCGATCTTTCTGCTTTCATACCGGGATTGCGCGCTCCGCAGTCAGCACACCTATCATTTCCAGGTACCGTCTTAATTAACTCCTGCAGCGCGCGTTCGTTGCGCGCCTGCTGTCGCTTGCTCAATACTGCTGTCATGGTGGTTCACTGCGATCGAGATCAAAAGGGTGCGGGCGCAATGGCTGTTATTCGGATTCTAAGGAATGGCTCGGAAATTTTCCGTTTAGACTCGGACTTTCATTGTAGGCGAATAGGCTATTATTAGCGTAAAAATACTAGTATCATAATCGCGTGCAGGCCGTAATAAAGTAGCATGAATTACTGGTACAGTGTCGGTGGAGGAGTTGTGTGAATGAGCGAGGGTGAGACGGACGGCAAGACAGATGGAACTGGCCATGTGCTTGGATGCGGCGCAATGCAGGGGGCGAACATGGTACGAAGACGCACAGATGGGCAATTCAGCCACGTGGGATGCATTACTCCCTATATTCTCCATAAATATCATTTCAGCACGTATTGAGATGTTTTAAGGCCAGAAATTTGCAATTCCAGATTGTCCTTCCTCGTCCACGGTGGTGGATTGGCGAGGCAGCCCAAGAGATCCTCATTACTTCCAGCATAGTCCTGTTTCCATCATCTTATCTCCTTGAGACCCTCATCAAACCAATCTCGTCAATAGCAGAGTCAGAGATTCTAGGTTGTAGATATGTCTGGCGCGCAGGTGACTGCCCGCGCCATCTCAGCATCCATATGAATGCCCAGGCTGGGCGCCTATAATGCGTCATTTTGATTTTGAACGCCAATATGACCACCCAGCTTATCGAAAGACTCATTCGAAAATGAGCCAAAGTTTGGAGGTTGATTATGCGTTCGTGGAAACTGGATGAAAAGAAGGAGAGCACGAGAAGTTGAAAACTGACGGGGAAATAGCGAGCCGACGGTCACGGGAGTTGCCGAGAGGCGCATTCCGCTCAACTTCTGTCCTCACCTCCTCTTATTCTGCCCTTTTACATGGCTCTTCGTCTTATGCAAATCGCCTACATACTTGATAGATGCCGAGCCTGCCGAGCCTGCCGAGCCTGCCAAGGCTTGCGAGTCTGTTTGGATACGTGCGAACAGCGCACGATGCGATGACAGCATCATGTCATTACTGACCAGCGCTTTCAACTTCCGTTCGTCTGCATGATGATCACGAAAGATACACCACAGCAGCTATAGTACTAGTACCCAAGGTTTTCCAACCCCACGGTTGTTCTGCGCCTCAATCCTACACGATGATCCGGGCGCTTTTCTATCAATCAGTGGAAGAGCAAAGGAGGAGACTCCAGGTCTCTCGCGATGACCCACGTCTGACTTCTATCTCCACCCTGCGCTTCTCGATCTTTATGGAATCAGCAGGACTATAGCAGACGCACAAACAATTGGAAACCGTTTCCAGTCATTTGGCTATTCACATTCTCTATGTCTCTGTGCAACCCGTCCAATGCCAGCCCGTAAGAAATCAGACCTTGGATTCAGAGCTGCAGCCGGCAATACTACGTACACGTTATATTGCTGTGGGAGTGGGACTGATCATTGCCGGGAGTGGAAAATGCAGTTGATCAAAAAGGGGCCACCGAGCAGAGCGCAGCGTTGTTCCGTTTGGCCTACATAACATTTGCATGAAATTCAGTTCTTAGATCATACATTCCCATCAGTAGACGCGCTCGATGCATCGCGTGGCAACGATCAGCATATGAACTGTGCCATTGAAGAAGCATTTCATGATGACACAGCACGACTTAGCGCAATCATTGGATGACTGACTGACTGGTCAATGAACCTAGCAGTGCTGGCATTGGTCTTCCAACTGAACTTGATCCCCTGTAGATGATCTCACTCAAGCAATCCGAGACAGCCAGTCGTGACAATTTGGTGCTCTCATTCCTTCTCGCTATCCGCTGCTCGGCTAATAGGATCCGTCTGGTCTAGTCACCTGGGAAGACCAACCCCCTAGAGCCCCTCTGAATCCAGCTAGCCCATTGTAGGGAGGCCGATCCGATGAGCAGCATTGTATCGGATGGAGAGCGCTTAACAGCAAGGAACTGTTGCCGATAGCTTTCTTGGAGACATGATAAAATCCGTTGATTTGTCTACTGATTAGCAAGACGTCCATCTGTTCTGATCTATGATGCACTAGCGTGGCTGGACATCCGAGGCGCTGAAGTGGTGTCCGGAGTAGTAATTGGACTAACCGTCGTTTAAAGATAGGATGCAGCATTGAAAACTTAGGACTTGCTTCTTAGCCTTCTTCGCATCTGTTTTAGTGTGTGACATCTCAAAAACCAAGACCGTGACACCTCGTACGCCTCGAGGGCGGTAACGAATGGACCTGGGAAAGCTCCGCGCTCCGGTGAGATCCTGCTTGCCAACGTGAATGCCACGTTCAGTTCCTTGAACTTATTTAGTCCCAATCTGCACCGCGGTGGATTGCTACGCCTGCTATGACCGGCATGTGTGCAGCATTCCCGTGTTTGGTGATTGTACAGGGGAAGATGGGGAGAGAAGACAGCAACGCGAATCCCATGGTCCGGCTTTAGAAACTACCACTTTTCTAGTGCGTCATTTACTCTATCTCGCCCTCAGCCGTATCCTCAGCCGCAATATCAGGGTTCACACCGGCCGCCCATGGTTACGCGCGAGAGCGTGCGCTTCTGGCGGGCCGCAAGCTGCCACGTGAATCCCAGTAGGACGTCACTCCGCTAGATGCGCGCTCGTGCTTTCGTAAGTCTAGAACTTGCAGGGGGTCATTTGTCACCCTGTCCAACTTTATTTAGGCGAACGAGGGAATGCGGAAATATTTGCGGCCGTGGCTGAAGCCATCGCTCTGTCATATGTCTCCGAGTTTCAAATGGTTTTGTTGGTGGGGTATCTAAGGTAATTACATGATGATAGGGGTCAGAACGACCACGGTATGATACAGGGCAATGGTCATGAGCCATGTCTCACTTTGGCTGTCTAAGTGTTATGAGGCTCCCTCCCTTGTATTGTGTAAGCTCTACGCTGCAGCGATCGTCGTAATCGTCGTTCTTGGTAGGCTCAAAAGCATGTACGCCTAAAAGCTCTGCAGCGGAAATCATGCCGAGTATCCCAGCTACGGAATGCCGATGCCGATGCAAATGCAGTTCAGATTCATGTACAAACAGCCGATCACAGATGTTCTGAAAACATTTACTGTGCAGATTTGAGTCCCACCAAAAAGCGTGCCAGCAGTCGTGACGTGCTCAGCATTTGGGTTTCCAAGGATATGGGGATCTGCTGCCGCTCGTCCAGGTATGTTTCTGTGACCATTCGGGTTAGTTTCGAACCATTTTGTTCCGCTGCCGCTGCCAATTCATGTATGCACGAAGCTGGAGGGAACATTTCTGACGATATGGAAGAGTGGGTTTGGAGAAAAGAGTGGGAACGTACGCTTCTCATCCACAAGATCCGCCACGTCCCGGACAAATCGCATCTCTCTTTCCCCTATCCACTTGGTCATGTGTTCATACCCAGTGTCCTTCAACGGATTCAAGCTCTTATTGAATTTCGAATGGAAGAGGCTGCACAAGAAATGGAATTTCTCATCAATTGCCTCTGCTGCCCCGTCAGCTTCATTGGCTGCAAGTGCGCCAACTATTTCCTTCCGCTGCCATCGATCATCCATGATGATGTAAATGGTTCTTTGCATGTCCTCCTGGGCCATCGCTAGACCGAGGAGACACAGGAATGCTGGGACCCAATTTCCACGAACGTTGGATGAGTGCAGAATCTGCTGTAGTTTGTTGAGGAGATTGGTAAGCAATTCGCGATGAAGTAACGAAAAGAGGTATTTCAGTTGACGATTTGCCATGCGTGGAGAAGTAAAGGGGTCGTGAGGTAACGGAAAGTGATGCCTATGGCCAAGCCAGTCTAGGAGGGATTCTTGAGTTTCCGTGGTGAAAGTTAGCGTACGGCCCATCATGTAAGTCACCAAAATGAGGCGCATTATTTGTCCGAGGAGAGGGTGGTGCTGTTCAGTTCATATTAGAGATTTCATGAATTTATCCTGTCAAGTCATTCTTTGAAACCCACCTTGCTATCCGGGCAGTCGTAAAAGAGCTCAACCATAAGCTTCAGCAGCCTCTTTGGGAAATCGTCGTCCTCTTCTTGATAGAATTTGCGCGGTAGGTTGGCAAGGTACCGTCGAACGAATTCATCTATGTACCTTTCATGAATTCGAGCATCCGCGTCTTGGACGTGATACAGGGCCAGTGGAGGTGAACGCTTGATGATGCGCTCGCTGTGACCAGTCTCTTTATTTTTAATGTAC
The DNA here is from genome assembly GCA_021031095.1 of Bathelium albidoporum. Lineage (NCBI taxonomy): Eukaryota > Fungi > Ascomycota > Dothideomycetes > Trypetheliales > Trypetheliaceae > Bathelium > Bathelium albidoporum. Next base: position 35,717 of record JAGFVP010000198.1, read on the forward strand.
TGCGCTTGCTGTGCCAATTCTGGAGTGGTTGGAGTGAATTCGTGCACGGTGCAGATAATGGGCGGTCCTAGACCGATGCTAAGCTTTATCGTGATCGGAACATCATAGAATTGACCGATTTGCGTTTGACAAAAGCTTCGCAACGATTGTCGCTCATGAATCAAGCCCATGACGCCTATCAAATTCAGTCACCGTACCCATTTCTGGTCAGTTTACGTCCGAACGTACCTGGCAAGAACTGCAGTTGCAAGTCCATAAGTCTGGTTCGATCACAGCCAAGACCACCGTTCACCCGTGCTCGATTGATACGCTTCAGGCATCGATGACAGATTTCGCCCGGACCACACTTTTTACCACATCAGCTTTTCTCCACGCAAAGTCAGGACTCATCTCTGTCACCTTGTCTCTCTGAAAGACACATCTCCAACATGATACGACGTCTCGCATCTCTCGCGCGCTTGCCTTGGTGCCATCTGCCAGGTGGGATCCACGCTTTCGACCACCAGCCTTGATCGAATCCTCTCTCCTCCGTCGCTTTGCCTGCGAAGCAGAAGATCCGGATGCTTTTCCACTATTCGCAGAATCGCTCCGAGTCGAATGGTGCGAAGCGGTAGATAAACCTTGGGTGCTCTCTGCGTCGAGAAATCGAGCAGACTGGTCAAAAGGAAATTGCCCTTCGTCCTCCATGGATGGAAGGACCGGGGGGGTGGGATGAGAATCAAAGCGAGATAGAGGACGGTGAGGGAAAGGGTTGGTCTGATAGATGGTAGTAGGTTGATCAACAATAGAAGTAGGAAATGGATTTTGCTCGGAGCTGCTAGGTCGAAGCGGCGGCGTGAAGTGATGAGGTTCATCTTCGAAAGCTAATTGGGGTGGTGCGCTTAGTCTTTGGTGTTGATGTGCGGTCTCTGCGTTCGCGGGGTCCAGGTACGCTGCCACAGACATGAGACGGGTTAACTCTCATAGGAAAAGGTGTTTTTCGTACCGTTGTGAGTATTTGTTAGATGCTCAATGCGCTCTGACAGGGCTCTGTGCGATGCAAAAGGGGATTGGCCTTGCGGATGAAGATGTAAATTGTCAAAGTGATGAAAGTGGTTTGGAGAATTATGAGGAACAGCGAGACCTCGTGGTCCTAGTCCGCTAGAGTATACTGAATGGATTGCCGGTTGTGCGAGTGGAGCTTGCAGGGCAGGACCTGCTGCAGGTATTCCGTGGAACGCTTCAGAGATGCCCAGGCCAAAATCGGCGATAGGAGGGCCAAAAGGCGGAGCAGCAGTCTGATAAGCGCCGAGCTCCACCGGCTGACTGACTGAGAATTGATCAAAGGCAGACAGGGTCGGATGGTTTGGGAAATTGGCCATGTCCGGTGGTGGTAAGGAGGGGCGTACGTCAGGCTCACTCTTTTGGTGAGCTTCGGAAACAGGAAACTCCCAGGACGTATCAGAAAGGTTGTTCGAACTTCCATTTAATGACTGCATGTGCAAGAAATGATCCATTTCCTTGGAATGGTCAGGGAGGCTACTAGTTTCCAAAAGATGGGGCCGGTCCTGGTCCAAGGTGACGGAGGTGCTGACAGAGGCCGACAGACTTTCTGGGTAGGTATTTTCATTAGATGTTGACATTTCGCCCGAGGAGGAATCCGGCGAGAAATAGGTAGGGTGTGTAATAGAGAACCCCAGCCAGTCCCAATCATAGCTATTCGCAGGTCCAACACCGGTAGAAGCAGTGTCGGCCGCGTAGAAGTGTTCGAGGTCATCCAGTCGGTCCAATGGAGAAACGTGTGCTTCATCCAATATGGCATCACTCATTGGGCCGGTACGTCAAGTGGCAACTGAGCGACAACAGGATGGCAACAGGCGTTATTTCCCAGCACAAATCAAAGATCCGACGGCGATTCAACGTCTTGGTGGACCGTTGCTGGGGACAGCACACCGAGATAAAGGACGCAGGTCGTTCTGAGCTCACGAGCAGCTCAGCCTTACCATGCTAACTCTGGTTTGGCACCACGGCCACCCCCAGGCACCGTTGAAAAGGTGTTCGAATCAACCAGCACGATTGCTGTTAACAGATGCAGCTATTTCAGGCTGCAGGAAAAGCCTAGGCGGCCTACCAATGCTCCCAGTCCCCGCAGCCCTCACCGGTGAAAAAAACCGTCGGACCAGGTACGCTATAAGAAACACTAATCTAACTGAGCAGCACCCAAGCTACCAGAAGCGTGCCGACGAGCTGAGTGAGCCGGGGCTGGGGCTAGGGTTGGATCTGTTATCCATCTGATCACTGATCACGACGCGACCACTGACGCCCCGCCCGGAAGTCGGAACTCGCTCTGGCTCGCGCTCGAGGTAAGGTATAGAGGCTGTGATACTCGGGATTGGGTGCTGGCGAGCGCGAGTGCATCCTACTTTAGGAGGCCATGCGGATTACCTCCTAGCTTCGATAGCTGCACTAAGTCTTCTCAAGCCAGGCGGAGAAAGAGTCAGCTCCGCTGACGAAAATCGAATCTCCGCGATGCTCGGGTACTCAGGTAACATCGGAGCAGCATGCAAGCTGCGCTCGCGAATGCCACGGTTTGGCGTGCTTCTCGACGTAGTTACTGGCCGCTTCAGGACATTGCTGTGTCCGATAGGGCGCGTGGTCGGATCGCAACCGACTTCCTGGGTCGGTGATTTGTGGCGTAAAGGGCGGTGGATCAGGGCGGACAGCTCGGCAGGCAGCGATCTTGTAGATGCACGAATCCCGTCGCTGGGAATTTGGATGCCTGACGATCCTGGTCGCGCGCGCACTACGGAATGTGCCAGTGTGAAACCTCCATTGAGGCATGTCACTGCTATTGCGCTCCCATGGATGAGGCCAAGTGGCGCAAGTGGCTCACCGGCGTGGCTTGACGTTCCAACCCCTCGGGAGCATCGCATGCCAACGCTTCTTTCTTGGACGATGTGGGAAAGACCGTTGCCTGGATTAGTGCATGCGAGAAGATGAAAGTAGGTGGCCAAGCGACCAATGGCCTTGGGTCGGCTAAGTACGGACGTGCTTGACGTACCTAGGTAATTCTCATAGGGCACATGTGGACTACTTTGTTTGATGAGCTGCCAGAAAGGTTCTGCCTTAATCAAAGTAGACCTCGATCATCTCACGACCTGGCCTCATTCTCATCGTTATCTGTGTTCAAAAATGCTCTTTCACTACAGTGGTCTTGCTATTGATCGCAGCAAGGGTAAGCTCAACAGCCCGTAAGGATACATTTTCACCAATCTTTTAATCTTCGAAAATAATGTTCTCCAATCAAGTCCACTTACAAGCCAAATGCTTCTTTAAAGGCTGCCAAGCTCCTCTGCTCTCTTAACTACTGGCTAACCTAATCTCCACTCGCCAGGCGCATTCCTGATTTGATACTCTTTCGAATGTACAGGCTATATTTGGAATACCAATCGTAAGTTTTTGCACGAAATTCGCGTTCTCGATATCATCTAAGTCTTGTCATCAAGACTCATGTGTGTGTGCGCCATGCTGCTGGAAGACCGCTGCCCTCATTTTGAGAGGAAATGGCGCGTCATCTGTACCCAGACCATGGTCCAAGGATCTTAATAGAAAAATTTGAGTTCATTATTAGCGCTCTCAAGCTTATGTATCTGGAGCAGGGTGCCGGTGACACTGGAACGGCATTTTCTGACATCAATGGGGTTCGAAAGCCGCAACTCCCGCAGGACGGTGCCCAGCTATCGTTTCACGATTAGGACGATATCTATGGGAATGCTTTGCAAGTCCGAGAAGAACTCGAGAGTGGATTAGAGATAGGCACAGTTCAAATACACAGAACGAGCTCTTTTAGATGCCGAAGAGCTGAGCTCGGCCGTGATTCAGCTCTGTCTCAACCGAGACCTGGGTGACGTTGGATAATCCTTGTGTTTCATATGGACTTCGAATACAAGTAGATCTCATCAGATCGCTGGGTTTCCAGGTCGTTCTTCGAAGCCTGAGTAGAACTATACAGTGTCTTGACAGAGTAGTCCCGACTCTTGAGATCTGCAATTGCAACAGGCATTCTCAACAATTTGAAGGCAGGGCCAACTTTTGTCAATGCATACATTCATTCCGATAGATGCTTGGGTATTTTTCAGCTATCCAGTGACCATGGGTTCGGTCTTGATTCCTAGATTGCTAGTCCATTTCGATTGCACGATCCACTACCGCATACCAGTAGATTAGAGCCATCCGACCCAGGGAAATCCCAGCGAGAGGCTGTTGCGCTCAATTGGCTCATATAACTGCCCGTGCGTAGGCATCTAAGATACTACAGTTGCCGCCACCCAAGCCAGGCATTCGTCCAATGAATTAGTACGGAACAAGAAGTTGTACGGCCAATCAGAACAGAGAGGAGGAAAGCAAGTCTACTCGACCCTAAAGATATCTGAAACAGGCCCTAGAATCCTACATCCCATCAGTAATGCGGCCGTGCTTGGATTAGCGTTGGGCATTCAGAGCATCGCATTTGGTAGCTGGATACCACTGTTGATAGCTTTCCCCTTAAGCTGACCGAAAGAAAGCAGCAAGCTATTGTCATGCAAGAACTTCTGTGTGGTTTGCAGGGAACAAGCAGCAGGATGGGGCGGAACGCGCGACGTCATCCTTCCATGTCCGGCTCTTCATCACGTACGCGTCACATTCACCAATCACCAAACACTGAAATTGCCAGGGCTTGTAGCAGGACTCTGAGCAGGTTTCCACCTGCGTTCAACTCCAAAGTGACACATGCCAAAATGACTGCTCTTCGCAGTTGGCTTGCTGTTTTCCGCTAATTGATTGACCGTCAATATCTGTTTCCTCGTAACCCAAAGATGTCCGACAACGAAGACGTCGAGACGTCCAGGCGCCGATACAGGGATCCGTATACGCCGCGACACCAAATTCCTACAATCCAAGATTATCGGGCTGAAAAGGAGCATCGTCGCGCGAAAGCAGAGGAAGATGTGACCCAACATAGACCGAACAAATCTAATAAGGAGAATCATCCCCCAAATGACCAGCAACATGATGCACGGAAGTCGCTAGACACTCAAGCAAGAGATCCTCACAATGAGGTCGAAATTGAGGACGTCCCAAGCGAAGACGGAACGAAAGCACAAGACGTGGTTGAAGACACTTCCGAGGCTGCAACCGGTGCCCAAGACCCGAAACAGTCGCGAAAGATGATGCATAAACGAAAAGATGATCGTGCTGAACGCGAGGTCACAGATCCCGTCACACATCTACCAGTCATGGTACATGACATGACAAGTAGCGATATCAGAAATCTTCCCAAAAACGAACCGACGGGGGACTCAGACCATAGAACCATGACCGGAGCAGACGGCGCTTCAAAGAGTGTAACATCTCTACAAGATGAAGCTCGTGAAGCTCAGCAGAGTCATGCTCGCATTGCCCAGCTCTTTCCGCCTCCAAGCTTTGACGCCACTCGCGCCGAGCTCGTAAGACTCTATCAAAAAGCGTTTACTATTGGACTTGGTCTGGTCACTGTTGCCTTGACAGTCTTGCTGATAATTGACAAGTTCTTTGGCTTCAGCGAATCATTTCAAAGCTCAACCACTCAACGCCGCTCGTTCAGCAATGTTATTTCTGCCATAATACTGGTAGGTACTGGACTATGTCTTGGGTTTCTAATTCTCTTTGGTATGCGGCAGTGGGTTGAAAATAAAGTCCGGGCGATTTGGGAGACCGAACTGTGGGAGGCGGAACGTCAGAAAGGCAAGCGAATACAGGCGAGCAACGAGACCGCATCTGCGCAATGGCTCAACGGCTTGCTCGGTTCGGTCTGGCCATTGATCAATCCGGACTTGTTCACCAGTCTGGCAGACACGCTTGAGGTAAGATATAGGACGCTGGAGCTCTTGCTTCGTTCCCAACCCATCTTATCTCAGTCGTAACATGCTGCTCACGTTCAGCAATACCAAAGATTGGCTATGCGTAGTGGGTACAGTATGCACTCGCGCTCACTCTCAATAGGATGTCATGCAGGCCTCCCTTCCCCGCTTTATCCAACTTTGCAGCGTAGATGACATAGGTCAAGGCAGCGAAGCTATACGAGTACTGGGCGTTCGTTGGCTTCCAACAGGTGCTGCCGCCCACTCTGTATCTGAAGATGGACACATCAAAGACGATTCAAAGGACCGTAAAAAGAGTGATCGAATAGTGCCTGGTGAGGGCGAGGTTGAACAGGATGCTGATCCGTCCTCGGGCAACGAGAAGGATGTAGAAGAAAAGGAACAACACGAACAAAGAAAGGAAAAGGAGCAAGAGGGTGAAAATGTCGCGGAAGGTATGGAAGCCGAAGAAGGAGATTTTGTGAATCTCGAAGTCGCCTTTGCGTACCGTTCTCGATCGGCAAGTAAGAGATTCCGGGACAAGGTAAAAAATGCCCATTTATACATGGCACTTTATCTTCCGGCGCGTATAAAAGTGCCAGTGTGGGTTGAGCTTCGTGGTATGGTGGGCACCGTGCGAGTCCGTTTACAACTCACCCCGGATCCACCATTTTTTGCCCTCTGCACACTTACTTTTCTTGGCCAACCAAAGGTGGAGGTGTCCTGTATGCCACTCACTCGGAAGGGAGTCAACATTCTGGACCTTCCTGTTATCTCTAATTTCGTACAATCCGCCATTGACGCTGCCATTGCAGGGTATGTAGCGCCAAAGAGCATAACTCTCGACTTGCAGAGCATGATAGTCGGTGATGACTTCAAAAAAGACACCAACGCTCGTGGTGTTTTGGTTGTACGGATCATCTGCGGTTACGATTTCAAAGAGGGAGACAGCAGCTTGGGCCCGTTGAAAGCAGGGTCTGCAGATCCATATGTTTCTGTTGGCTGGGCCAAATTCGGGAAGCCGGTTTGGTCAACGCGTGTGATTGAGAGCGAAATGAAACCTTTCTGGGAAGAGACTGCCTTCGTTCTGGTGACACCGGAGGAGCTTAACGTTGATGAGCGCCTGCGGGTTCAGCTCTGGGATTCGGATAGAACGACTGCTGACGACGACCTTGGGCGTATAGAGGTTGATCTCAAGCAGATTATGCAGGACTCAGCCACCAACGGCAAAATGCAAGAATCTAGAGTTGATGGATTCACAGCGCTATCTAAGGATGAGGCCATGCCAGGCAAGCTCGAATGGAGCATAGGATACTTCTCGAAAGTACCAATCTTGGATGAGCAGCTTGAACAGCAGACCATCGACCCGGACATACGCACCCTTTCTCAGCTCAAGGAGAAGGTTGACGAAGAGAGCAATCGCAAATTGCGTGAAGCCAAGCACGATGAGACCAGTGAAATCTCTCAACAAAAAGCGCAAGGCTTCAAACAGCGGGAAGATGATATGATCTGTAGCGCACCGCCTCCACGCGACTACCCAAGTGGTGTGCTCTCCATCCACATCCACCAGATCACTGGGCTCGAATATGAAAAGATCAACAAACGCCAAGCCAGCCAGGCCGAAGACGACAATGACGAAGTCGAAGAAGGCGATGATCTCCCAAGTGCATACTGCACGGTCATCATCAACCACCAAAAGGTCTTCAAGACACGCACCAAGCCGAAGAACGCGAAACCCTTCTACAATGCAGGCACAGAGCGCTTTGTCCGTGATTGGACCACCACCGACGTCGTCGTTGCCGTCCGTGACGCACGTCTGCATGAAGTCGATGCTCTTCTTGGCGTTGTCTCTCTACCGTTATGCCACCTATTTGCCACACACTCCCAACATATGGATATTTACCCAATTGCCGGCGGCATCGGTTTCGGCCGTATCCGTATCTCAACTGTTTTTCGCGCAGTCCGAGCGCAGTTGCCCCCAACGTTACTCGGCTGGGAGTATGGCACCTTAGTCGTGGGATCGGAAGTTGACGTCGGAGAGGAAAGGCTACCCGGAGAATTACACCGGATGCACCTTAGGCTGCGGTGTTCTTTAGCGAAGGGGAAAATGCGCGCTGTAGCCGATGGCAAGTGGGCAAGCAAGAGTGGTGAGCCGTTGCATTTGGCGGTGCGTAAGCGCTATGCGGCAACTTTGGTGGTCGAGTTTCGGAGTCACAAGCACATAATGGATAACGACAAGACCCAGGCGTTCTGTATATTATGGCTGAAAGATATACCAGACGAAGAGGAAACAGAAATCATGCTGCCAGTGTGGAAAGGGGATTTAGAGCGTGCCGAGAAGTGTTGTGTGAAGGAGTGTGGGGAGAGACTTGGGACAGTCAAGATCAAAATGAAGTTCTGCAGTGGATTGAGCGGATATCATGTCAAATATGCAAGAAAGGACCCATCGTTAGAAGATGTGATGGAGGTGCTAGACGCCAGTCGGGACAACAGTGAGGCGAATGACGGGTCAGGAGAAGTTGCCCATGATACGAGCGATAGCAGTGACGACGAGGAAGGCGAAAGCAACAAAGATGGATCATTGCACACCAGACAAGAGAAGAAGAAAGATGGAGAAGAGGAAAAATTGGAGACCTCTGGCGAGAGGGGACCCTTGAGCCAGATTGAAGACTACAGAAAACACAGGCATCAGCTGCACAGACGGAACCGAGGCTTAATGCAATGGAAGGTGAGTTCGGCTTCTTTTGAACTGAAGAAGCGCATTGGAGTTTCTATCGATCCGAACCCGATGGACTAATTTGTGTGATTTAGGGCCCTCGTACGGTACAATGGATGCTGCATAAGGGAGAGCGCACAATTAACCGCGCATCTGGTCTCCTTGAGCACAGAGGAAGGGACGCGGGGGTAGAAAGGGAGGTATAGATTCATCGTTCGTCTCAGCGCATGTTTCTAAATTTGGGTCATGAGCAAGGTGTAAAAGCAACCAGATCGATTATGTGTGATATGATACCCAAGGGAATTAGTTCGTAGCTAATATTCTGATATACTTGGGCGATATACGATTATTCGGTGATTGATGGCTCAATACAACGGATGGCAAGGTCGCACTGGGGAAAAGCAACAATCGGAAATACAGGGTAAATGGCAGGACATGGTGGTAGCACATTATTGTGAAATATATTACATTGGATTGGACCGCCTAAATCAGGAGCTAGTCCTTCTTCAAAGGGTTATATGTCTCTTCTATTCCATCTTTAGTGATTATCATCATTTGTAGCCCGTCGCCAACTTCAATCTGTCTCTCCGTCGCGCTCGTAAATGCATCTTTGACCAGCTGCTCAACATCATTCCTGGGCAACGGCACTGGCAGTTTCTGTTCAAGAGCAAGACCCGACCCGCTTCCAGGTATGTACTGATTTTTGAAGTTGACCTGATTGTCCAAGAACGGCATTATCAGACTCGACGCAGCGCCTGCGGCTCGACATTGCTCCCGCTCATAACTTCCGACCGGGTCGTAGCTGTACAGCGCACCCTTGCCATCTTCATCCAGCCCACCCAATATTGCGTGTACATAGTACGGAAAGAATCGTTTCGAGTATAGGATGTGGCTCAGTCGCTGCGCACAAGCTGCAACCGTCATAGGCTTCCCGTGTTGGTACTTGTACATCTTGACAATCGTGTCCAGCCTCTCCTTTAGGGCATTACCGTCTGCAGCAAAGCCGACCACGGAGAGCACAATGCGGGCATTTTCATTTTCGGGGCCTTCGCCTCCGATCTTGAACAGCTTGGGGGCGTAGCGCGTATTGATGTTGTAGCCGGAGGTGGAACGGGTGTCGCCAGCAAAGATGGTGAAGTCTGCACCGGAGATGCCTAGTGTGGAGCCGCCATTATCGGTATAACTGATATGGAGGATCAGAGATGTCAAAGTTGAGCGAGGAAGGACTACTTACGGGTTGAAGGCGTGTTCTCTTATGCCTGATGGTGCTGATGAAGGTGCATTGGTGAAGGAGTAGCCTGGTGCATCCTGCGGTACTGAGGCAGAGAAAACCGAGGCCATTCTGATGTCTCTGAGAGAGCTTGTGAGGCTTACGAGAAGGGAGTATGGAGCGAAGATTTCGGTATGGAAGATAGTAGTGATTGGGAAATGATGATCGCGAAGCTGCTCTTCAAAGTGACGCGAGCTTCGAGTGCCTGGCGTTTATTAAGCGCCGCAAGCGCGACAACCCAAGGCCGCGCCCTGAGCTCTCCGAAGATTAGAAGCCCAACTCCTTTGGTCGAAGCTTCTTATGCCAATACTGAAAAGTCAAGACCTTCTGGATATTCCAGAAATGAACAGCCCTTGGCAGAAATAGTCGCGAAAGGCGTTCCGTGATTTGACGCTCGAATACAACTCTAGAGCGAAAGAAACTGCACATTCTGCCAGAAATTGCAAAAGATGTCAAGTGGCCTTGGGCTTGTTGGCTACGACAGTAGCGACGAAGAGTCGCAGGATAAGTTAATTATCAGCGAAAAGGTAAGATTGAGAGTATTTATCCAGCTTTTTGAAATTATTCCAGGGATGGATGGCTACTAATAAACAAGACAACAACAGGAAAATGACGAGCATCGTCAATCCAGCTTGCGATCAGAACAATCCGGTATGTTGATTGGTCTAGTCGTAATATCGTTGCCAACGTTGGATCTGTACCAGTCAATTATGCTCGCGAAGCGGACAGAGCCCAGCCGCCACTCGTGCCGCAGAATGAATCTTCCACAAGACCCTCTGTCAGTGAAGTCAAGGAGCGAGCCGTTCCCGATTCCTCCGAAACGCGAGAAAGTGCGTCCATTACGGAGCCTCCAGTAACGTTGCCTACAAGGCTGTCTCATGATGCGCCAGTGTCCGGACCAGCGTTAGGGCCTGCTGGACCTTCGACTGTGGAAGCGATGGACGAATCTACTCCAGACCCTCAATCTCCTTATTCAGCAACCCGCTCACAGGTCCGAAATTTGACCATGCCTCCAGTACCCAACTTCAGTATACCACTGTCGCCCCCAGGTTCACCTCCACCTGGGGTCACCAAGAAATTCGAGCAGTTCCTGGAACTCAAGCAAAAGGGCAAACACTTCAACGAGAACTTGGCCAATTCCCCAGCACTTCGTAACCCAACGCTTCTACAAAAACTCATGGGTTTTGCGGGAATTAGCGAGGAAGACCAATACGCCACAACGCTACCGCCAGAGACCGCCTTACCGACCCAGGCTCCGGAATGGGCGTATGGCGACCAACTGGATAAAGCACAAAAGGCGATCACGAAGAAGAGGGAAGAGGAAGCAGCGAGGAAGCAACGCGATTCGGTGACATTTGTGAAAGCTTCTGGATCGGGAGGGTCAAGTAGAAGCACCACGCCAGGGACAGCTCCACGAGCAGGACAGAGTACAGCAGAGAGAGTCATGGCAGAGCTCGATAAGAAAGGACCTCAGCCTCAGACGAAAGCTGGGGATAGAAGAGGTGGACGGACTGGCGGCCCCAAGAACCGTTTTGACCAGCGCCCTCGCTCATCCCGATGACCTACTTCGCGTTGTCCCTACTGATAGAGAGGCTTTGAACGCTTGTATGACTGTCGATTGGTGACCAATGCGTTGGGATACCCATTGATCTAAAAGGATCTAGAAGCTTGAATAAGAGATGCATGCGAAGCAGGTGAATCGTGACGAATGCTCCTTCCTCCATCTAACTCAATTGAACATGTTTGGACGGCGCTTTCAGCACCTAGCTCTTAGACCCTGCTACCCATATTGAAGCAGAGCTTGCGCAGTGCATGATAGAGGCTGATGCTATATTTGGCAATGCTTTGACGTCACACCTTGTTACCTGCAAGGTCGCACCTTGAAAATTTTCAATACCCTATGGGAGTTTACATCCTAAGGTCACGGTATTATTGCAGTCTTAAGTGTTGACGGCTTCAACGGCTACCATCGTTCTTAGCAGCTAACTAGGGTAGACTTTCATGGGCTAGACGAGCTCTCCAGTTACTTCAAGCCGAGGCACATGGGAGCTCCAACTCCAGCATAGAATGCCTGATAATTCACTTGAAAATACTGCAAGATAAAGCCACGTTTCGATGATAATAGAACTGGAGTACTATGAAGGATTACCAGTACTCTTTCGCCGCTTCGCCCGACATAATCCGTTCTCATCAAAAAGATGCTTATTTCCAGGGCCATCTCTTCGACCAACTCTCTACAATCCTGCGCAACTTCTATGGCGCCCGCGCCGCTCACAACTACAATTCTGAGGCTCGCGTCTTCTCTGAACTACTATACCTCGGACTCACGACCTTCGTCGGGAATAGGACATTGGGCGAGGAATACTGTGACGTTGTCCAGGTAGAAGATGATAGTCTTCGGTTACCAAGTGTGCAGCGACGGACAGGATACATCCTCAGCAGTGTATTAGTTCCGTATGGTCTCGGACGAATACTACCAGCCTTCAGGCGGAAGGTCAGAACAAAGCTGGAAGCAACATTGCGGAAGTCGCTGCAGCGCAAAGATGCAAATTCCAGGCTGAGAAAGATGCAATCGTACATTCTCGCGAACCTAGATACCATCACCTCTCCATCTCCCATCTACGCTATCAGCCTTGCAATCTTCTACTTTTCCGGCGCATACTACCAGCTTGGCAAGCGCATCTGGCGCCTCCGGTATATCTTCACGCGCAAGATCGAGCCTAGCGAGCAGCGTGTGGGATACGAAGTGCTGGGCGTGCTGCTAGTGCTGCAAATGACGGTGCAGGCATGGCTTCATCTCCGGAGTACAGTCGACTCATCAGCCAGTTCAACAGATGATAGCAGTCATGCCAGCCTAGGGCCTGGCGCTGCAGCTGGTCGAGCGGTGATTGATGGTGGTGTTGAGGTTTCTTTGGATCCCAACGCATACTCGTCAAACAATGCGCTCCTGTTTGACTCTACAGGCGTACCTAGTCCGGAGGTGAACCGAGAGGGATTGGAGAAGATTACGCATACGCCCGCGTTGGAGCAAGCACGCTACAATCTAAAGAATAAGGAGGTGATGAGGTGGATGGGCACGCGACAACAGAGAAAATGCACACTTTGTCTCGAAGAGATGCAAGACCCAGGTGTCACGACCTGCGGACATGTCTTTTGTTGGACGTGCATCACGGACTGGTGTCGGGAAAAGCCCGAGTGTCCATTATGCAGGCAAATGAGTTTGGTTCAGCATGTGTTACCATTAAGGGGTGGATAGTGTACAATTTCAAGGTCGGAAAGCCAGATTAGGGGCTTTCCGTTTGCTCGAACTCTAGTCACGCCGGCTTTTGCAACAGCCAGCCACGCTATTACACTGTCTGCGTCCCATACCCCTTAATCCCCTCAGCAAAAGCCCAACTCTGTTGCTCCAACTTCTCGTTCTCCCTCAGGTGTACCTCTGCATCCTTTGCCACCACAGCTATACTGTAATTATCTATACTCCTTGCATCCCGATAGAACAGCACCTTCATACACTCCCGCACCACCTCCTCCGCCTTCTCGCGCGTCATGTCCGCCACCGCAGCCTCATCCGGGACCGCGCGCCGCAGGATCGGCTGGGCCAAGTGCGCCCCGAAGCCCGTCGCGAGCGTCGGCGCCGAGAAGGTCGTGCCCAGCAGATCGACGCTCGCCAGGAAGGGCTGGTCCTCGCCGTCCAGGCCTGCGACCAGGATGGCGTTCCAAAGCGGGTTGAACTCGCTGCGCCGGCGGTAAAGCACCTTGGCGAGGTAGGTGTGCAGGTTGCGCGCGTGCAGCTCGCGCGCGGCGTTCTCCCCCGCCGCGGCCGTGTCGCCGTAGCCTTCGCGGATGGAGAGCGTCGAGAGCATGCGGTCGAGGTGCTGCATGTCGGAGACGTCGCCGCCGAAGCCGAGGACGACGCGCGAGTTGAAGCGGCGGAGGCGTTTAACGTCGGTAAAGCGGGCGAGGGAGCCGTAGGAGGCTGGATAGAAGAGCTGTCGTTAGTTGCTGTGCACTTTGATTAGGAGAGAGTCGGTGGGCGAGAGACGGACCAAGGTTATCGGCTGCGATGACAATGCCGTCCTTGAACTTGACGGCTATGACCGAGGTGCCTGTAACGACAGGAGATTGCGTGTGTTGTTTTGATCCGTCAGGTTGAAGGTAGGCGTGATTGTAGGGTCCATAGATATCATCTCGCGGCTAGAATGAGCGTTTTAAGTAAAAGCTTTGGCTTTGGCGCTGCTTGTAAGCTTACCCTGCCCCAGCCATTGGGGAAATGATTCATTGTGTGGCGTGATCTTGAAAATAGAAGGACTTTACCACTTGACCTCGGGAAGGCGGCCAGATGAGGAGAATATTGATTGCGTGGAAATCGTCAGAAATGGGTCGTGGTGTTGTAGATGAAGCTGATGGCTAGGCAGAGCTCTGACGCGAAGCAAGGTCTCGCGATTATTCTGAACCAGACGCGCGGCTAATTGACATTCCTCAGTAGCGAAGCTTTCAACTCTATTCTAGAATCAAACCTCACAATCCCGTCCTTCCCCAAAGCACACGCAATGATGTGAGATATCTAATGTTTGGAGTTATACTCTAAGCACGCTCCAGTGCAAGTCCTGCGCAAGGCTCAAATCCAAAGGACGACTCACATCAACGCCAACGCTACACAGAATCTCAATCTAAATAGTGATCTCGCTCGTCTTCCAGCGGCGAGTGCCGATTTTCTTGGAACGATGAGTGCACGAGAGGCTTCTCATCATCAACCTGATCCTCTCTGGAACCGTCGTCCCTAAAGTCCATCCATTCTCCGTCTGCTGTTCGCTCGGCCCCTCTCCGCTTTCCAGGTGGTCCAGAACCACCCCACCAGTACGAGTCGCTTCGACTGCTTGGTATGCTACTCCGACAGGTCGGCTTGGTATGATCTTGTTTCCTACCTACTGGCCAGACAGGAATAAAGCAAATTTCGTCCAGCCGGCAGCTCCCGCATTTCTTCCAAGTCGTCCAGCGAAGATGGTCCATCAGCTTCCAGATAGAGGCTTTGGCTGATGTAAGCGAAGGAGCTTGCGCAACATCGAAAAGTGTGTTGCAGACTACGGATGTTATGTTGTGGATGACTTGAGCGGCAATTGGCTGAGGAGATGTAGGCAAGGAGTGGTGCAAGTATTGTCTTGCGCAACGCTCTATCTCCAAGCTGCTGTTGCGATTACTGTAGTCAATATACGGCACGAACAGAAATTCAACTTCGGCCTGCACCTGCGCAAGCGAGAGAACGGAGGAAGACGAGAGATAGGCGATGCGATCTGAGTAGCGGCTGACGAGCATGTCTGCAACACTCTGCCAATTCGTCCTCTTAGCAACGTTTTTCTTCTCGTTGTCAGCAGGAGGTGTACCGGACAGTATCATCTTGGTAACGTCTCCGCGTATCTCGGCGAGTGTCGTATTCGACACATTTGTGAGCCTTGGATAATCATTGGAAGCTTCAAATAGGTCGGCGGCGTATGCAAAGCTGGTAACAAAGTTGTCGTAATCGATCTTCACCCGATCGCCCCCAATACCGTCGAAGCGCGACGCGATAGCACGATAGAATGCCAAGTCTGACCCAAAACCCATTCTCTGCCCCTCACGCTCGGCGATTTTGGAAATGGTAACCACTTCAAGGTGTTTCTCGAAGTTGCATAGGATGACCTCGAACCCCATTTCCATACGGATGAAGCCATGAATGCGACCTTCCCATTCCACCTTTGACATGTTGCAAAGACCGTGTGCTCGCTGCCACTCTCCCATCATCGGGTTTTGTAAGCTAGAATTGAAGGGTTGCAAAACATAGTCGGTTGAGTCAAGGGTACCTTTGGTTGTTTTGCCAGCCGACATGCCGTCGATATAGAGAAGCGATAGTGGATGTGTCGTACGGTATGTATGGAGATAGCCACCTTGGTCGTCATTATCTCGTCTGGGCTGCATTGGCTCTTGGTAAGACATGCGATTCTCCTTTACATCTGAGGTCATTGTTGAAGGATTTTTTCTCCCTCGTCGTTCTACGTTAAAATAATCTTTAAGATGGTCCAAATCTGGTCCATTGACGGCTAGTGATTGTCTATCTTTGGGGTCCTGAGGTCCTAGGCGGCCAAGAGCCTTATCGTACGGACGTTTTGGCCGTGGTTGGGCGAAATTCATGGCATGCTCAGGTTCAAATGCAAGCCATTCAGTGCCCTTTACGGGTTCTTTATCCGCCCGACCATGATAAAGTTGAGTGCCGCTTGGTACGGACGCGAGAAAAAAGGACATGCCGTTATGATTTAAGGACGAACCCCATTGTCGCATGGAAGAGTGGATTGCATTAAAGATGTGATTCGCGTGCAGTAACGGGGCAGACAAATCGGTGTTCGCCTTTGAGTCTCGCGAGGTAGTACCAGTAGTCAGACCAGATACAAAGACAAAGCAAAGAGCACACGCGAGAAAGAACATGACGAGAAGAGCACTTGAAATAGCAGCTGCAAGAGATGACAGCCTTACCAGCGGAAGCTGAGGAGACAGCACATTTTACAGTCGCAGCGACAGGTCTACTGATACACATTTGTTTTTCTAACGAGAGCTGTTTAGCGAGAGCTGCTTCGCATCGATGCCTTTGGCCTGTAGGCCGCGCACTGCGAGCCGCGTAAGCGACGCGTGACGGTCGACCAACTCCTGCAGTCGATACCATTCCATCAAACTTTGATTGCCTCACAGCCAGGCCATTCACGACTCTGCGCAGATACGGCAAAGTCAGTTCACAGCACCCAATTGGGTGCGCCGTCAACCCAGTAACCCTAGTCAGAGCCAGCCGGGAAGTTATCGTAAGCTGAGGACTTATCCGTTTTTGACGAGTAAGCACCCTAGGCCAATCTTGTCATTCGAACTCATGTTCTGTTTCACGGAATTCTCCCATTCCTGTTCTCATGCTTACGTTCAAGCTTCCAAATCAAGACAGGTAGAGATGCACCATTCTTCCCCAAAGACATGCTTGCAAGAGAGTAGCATGTCGCCCTTGCCTCGAGGCAAGACAATGTCATCAAGCAAAGAATCTCTCATCATTCATTAAATGCCCCAGTGGTGGTCTTTGCGTCTGCTGATATGCCTTGCTGCTCATCACGGTTCAAGTTCGACAGACGTCAAATTTTGCCCCGATGATGCTGGTTGAAAAAACTGTACAATTAAAGTAGCTTCATTTGGCCAATGCTATCCAGACACACGTAGCTAAAAGTCAAGGCCAGGAATCACTCATTTAATATAAACATCTAATCCGTCCAAGTCGCTTATTTCAGTATCCCGTATCATGTCGCTCTCTTCAAGCCTCTCGCCATCAAATTCAACGAACACTGTTTGTCCCTCTACGGTCTTGAATGCCTTTCTCGCAACTTGCACTATTTGCGAAATCTTGGTAGTCTGCGTACGGGTCAACGATTGCAGCGATGTTCAAGTATAATGAAAAATTTGGCGCCAAAAAAAAGTATGGTTACTCACCAGTCTCACCATGATGTTGTAGTCTTTCATCCCTTTAGCTTTCAAGGTGATTCTCACTTGCACCTCTTTCTCTAAAGGATGTCCCAGTTCCGCAGCAGTATCCGAATGCACATCCCCGTCACGCAGGAGACCAGAACCTGCTGCCTGCCCCGGTTCTGCCTTTCTCCCTGCCTTTTCCTGTTTAAGTAGCTCTAATATCTCTTCGGTCACTGCTTCAAGGTGAACTTTTACCGAAGCGTCTACGTCATCGTCCTCTATGAGCCCTTCCACCTCTTCGCTGTGAAAGCCGACCTTCTGCCCAGGAACGAAGACAGTACCCATGCCGTCTACTGCAATCCCTAAGCTCTTACAGCTTGTCACGTCAAAGACTCGTCTGCCCCTCCAGGTCAGAAAGACGTCAGCTGCATCTATCGACGGCGGAAACGTCTGTTTCGAGCACCATGCAGCTCTGACCTCCTGCAAGCGCTGCGACAGTTTTCGACTTACTCGGAGGGGCCGACAGCCGTCAATGGGCGATGTAATTAAAAGCTTCACGACAGGATCTGGCGCTGCGAGCGGCGGTGATATGACTGGTGCTGTTGAGATTGTCTCGGCTCCTCCTAGCACATAGTTGGTTTGGGCTTGGTGAGCTTGATTCCTTGTCTCCAATTCACGTTGGCGTGCTCGGGCGCGAGCGGCGGCAGCAAGTTCAGGGAACTCTTCCACCACGTCGTCATCCTGATCTTGACCTGGCTGGGATCTGTTGTCGGGTTTGGAATTGCCCCTTGGGATTTGAGCTTGGATGGTTTGCGGATCCGCTTCTGAGTCTGATCCGCTGCTGACGTCTATTACCTCTGAGGTTGGACGGATGGCCGACTCAGCCAATGTAACTGGCGATTTATCTGTCTCTGGCGATGTTCCTGCCGATTGGGGTGTTCTGCGTAAAGGTTCCGCAGAGCGACTGCGGGATCGTCTTGGTGAGGGCCTGCATCCAACTTAGCACAACCAATGATGCCAGAGGTACATTCACCACAAAAGCTCGTTTAGGCGTACTTCCTCACATCTTTTTGCCTTCCAAAAGCACCTTCATCCTCTTCATCCGTCTCTGTGCTGATCCGCCTTTTCTTTCTTGACCCAACGCCATCAAGTCCACGTTGTTTGCTACCTTCCTGCTCCTTCTCACGAGCTTTTCTTGCCTCATGCTTTCGCTGTCTCTCGGCTAGTATGGCATCAAACGATTGTTTTGATCTTTCAAATAAGTTTTCGGAAGTCGACGCGGCCTGACGAGGAGGAGCTTTGCGACCAGCCGGGCGATTAAAGAGGGACTTCTTGGCGGGTCTTGGAACCTGTCCTCCCGCTGACGCGGGATTCTCCATGGACGTGGTTGCAATGTGCTAGGGACAGGAGACTTAGCTTGACAGCATGCGACATAGACTGAACCTTGTTGAAGATTGCGATGTGCGGAGTGTATCGTTGGCTCGTTGCGGGTTCACCAACCAGGGTCAAAAAGAGATGTCAACGGTTCGCACTAGCCACTTACGCCCCGCGGTCAGTAAGCAACAAAAGTTCAAACTAATATTTATCGAATTTAAAGGTAACAACCATTCTTCTACCTTAAAGAGTAAAAATTAGGCTAGGTTATCAACTAATTAATTAGTAGCAACAGGGGGTGACAAGAAATGTCGGTGGGGCAGTAAGAGTTTGCTCTGATGGGACGCTCCCCTGTGAGGGTGAATCTTTGGCGATAGGTTTCAACATAGATGACGTGAAATTTGATTCAGATCCCCAGCAAGATGACGTGAGTTTCGATGAAGAGGATTACACTTGACAGTTGATATCGAATATGGACGCAAGAATAAAGCGGAGGGGTTAGCAGGTCACTCGTTTTAGCTTTATTATCGGCTTCGGAGAGGTCTATTATCATAGCAACACACAATATGGGAGGTCCTAGTTTGCTTATCAGCTGAAATAGCATTAGAAAATATTTAGCTCAGAGCTCATGATCGTTCAGACCCAATTCATCTTCGCGTAGTATTGTCCTAAGGGGTGTTGCAAGGGAGGAGCACTTGGTAGACAGACGCAGTACAATACAGCTCAAGGGCAGTTGATCCTCATATCCGTGGCCCATCACCTGATAAGTACGCCAACCTTTAGCGTGGGACAAGAGTTTTTGCAATGGACCTCCGATAATATGAGGGTTGTTTCCAGTAAAAGCGATAGTTTCTAAGGTGCGCCATAATGGCCAATCGTCTCAAAACCCACATTAGCGTCGATGTTACAGATTTTACACATGTATTCCGCAAGCAAATTTATTAAGAAGTTGTATATTATCTATCTAAATATGTATATCTAGGTAATTACTGTTACTATTGCTGAAAAATTACCTGTAGAAGCACCTGTTGAAGCATCTGACCAAAAGGTCTTATAAAAGATAGGTGAACAGGTGCTTCTATAGGTGCTTCAACAGGTGTTTCTATAGCTGTTTGAATAGGTGCACGAACGGGCATTTACATAAGTGCTTCAACAGGCATTTTTAAAGCTGTTTCAACAGGTACTTCTATAGATGTTTTGAAAAGTGCTTTAATAGGTATTTGGATAGTTATTTTTGTTGCTGCTCAAACAGGTATTCCTACAGATGTTTTTACAGTGGTTTGAACAGGTACTTTAACAGGTATTCCGACAAATGCTTCAACAGATGCTTCAACAGATGCTTCAACAGATGCTTCAACAGATGCTTCAACAGATGCTTCAACAGATGCTTCAACAGATGCT
>JAGFVP010000199.1:0-57146 GCA_021031095.1 Bathelium albidoporum
GGGTTGGGGGATGGGCCGGCGGGGGGTCGAGGAGTGGAGGCAACGGGCGCTGGAGCTCGGTGGTGATAAGAAGAGACGATGTGAGCGGACTGGAAATTTCGTGACGGTTGTAGTAGTGGGGGGTAGCGAGGCTTTAGAAAGGCTCGATCGGAGGCCTCGCATGATTGAGGAGGAGATGGTTCGACGGTGGTAGTGTTGTGTTGCTTTGTAATTTTCGGTGGAGGGTCTAGAGACCTTCTTTGTGAACGAGAAAGGAAGGAAGTTATCAGAGGAAATTGAGCTTTCAGAATCGGAAGTGATGAAGGCGAATGGAAAACGCAGTACGGTGTGGCAATGGGTAGACGTTTGGTATCTGATAATCAACAAGAGTTTGAATAAATTGCAGCTCCGTGATGTTCAACAGCTGCATAAAATTGTGCAGGAGTAATGCATCACGAACAACAAATTTACTTCCTTCCATCTTGTCTCCATCACACTTCTCATGCGTCCACATTGCGATTGCGCAACCACTCCAGATTCATACATAGCACCTACAATAGGCTTGATTCGCGATATCAGAAGAGACAAGTGGTGGCTGATGGCTTCTATTTTGCCTATCTCTGAACAAAGGAAGCCCTCACTGATGCCTCCTTCAATAAGCTCGACGAAAATCCCTAAACTGAAAGGTGAAACTAGGGTTGATGATAGAGACCCAACATCTATGTGTGAGCTAAAGCCTTGTGTAGCGTTCAATATTCCTTTAGACATTACTAAGATTCACGTGCTGAAGCAGCATCATGAAGCTGGTTTTACTACATTCGTTAGATGCATGACTGCTGTATCTAATCTCTGAAATTCTTCTTGATTCTATCTTGCATCCTCGCGTCGACGCCGATGGACAGCAGATAGCGCTCCACGGATCCGTACTTCTCTGTAATGTGTCCAGAAACCGTGGCTACAAAGTCTGGCGGACATCCTGCAAAGCCATCCGGTAACCCCATTGAATGGATCTCTTGCAGTCTAGATTCCCTCTCGGGCAACAGTTCAGGCTCTGATAGCAGATAGTCATGCTCGATCGCATCCTCCGATACGCCAAGAAGCAAAAGAACAAGCATGATCGAAATTCCTGTCCGATCTTTGCCTTGGGTACAGTGAATCATAGCTGGCAGATTGGTTTCATCAACGAGTATCTCGAAAATTTGACGAAATTCAGCACCGCACACATCCAAAGTATCAATGGCGAGACCGTTAAGACCTCGTTCGCGCATGACGTTCTTGCCGAGGATGCTGATGGCTTCGAGGCGGTATCCTGCGGCCATGAGACCGATCAGCTTCGAAAAGTTCCACCAAGATAGTTTCGAAATGAGACTCCGGGAGTAGCTAGAGCCATTGAGATTGATGTCGCGATAGGTGATGCCAGGAATCTTCAGCGGCCCAGTAACTGCGTCATTGGATTGCGGTACGGCAGCCGATGCCTTGATTCGAGCGTCACGCTTCCGAGCTTGCTCGATATGCTCAGTTCTATATGTATGCGTCAAGGCTGGCAGCAGTTCGTGACGTAGAACTACCTACTTTGTGCGAAGATCAATAATGGTCTTCACTCCATATTGATCGGTCAGTTGGCGTCGTTCCGCTAATGTAGCCTCATCAGGTCTACCCGAGCGATATAACAACTTTGTTTTGAGAAGTCTAATTTGTTTAGTGATTGGTGGTGACTCTGCGACAGGCGGACAAGAGCCTGCACCAAGAAAACTCACTGTTGATCAAGATGGTTGTTGATGGTCTCTGCTACATCTCTGAAGTTTAGAACTGCCATCTAGGAGAGATATCCTTGCCTACATCCAAGCAAGCTACCTCCCAACGAAGTTCGCAGTAGTGACGTTACGAGGATGTCAAGATACAGGGTGCGTGGAGGATCGGCGGCCCGCAGGGAGTCCCTGGGTAGATCTTTATTGGATTTCGGATGTGACAGTCAGGTCAGTATACCGACGAGTATGCATGAGATTCACAAATGCCATTGTAAATCATCCTGCGTCCGATCATTTGACTTGCTAGGTAGATTGACAGGTACCTAAGGTAAGGTATCTACCTAGGTACTATGTCCCTCGGCAGCGCGGAAGCATCTCCATTTAGGTATGTTGCAGCCACATTTGAGCATTGCTGTGGCTCAAGCTTCCGGCATAACCTTGCTACGTCATAGGACGAATTGTACCTGGCGCATCTTTTCTGCTTTTGATTACCTCTCCTCCCTGCACGACATGACGGTCGTCTCCGCATTATTACTTGGGGACTTGTTCCTATTGCCATATATTCTGCTTGCCTAGCATTTGCGATCTTGTAGCTCTTTTGTGGTCGTGCTCGATTTAACTATCTCCCTCCGTCCCTCCAGACAGGCTCCTGGCCCGGTATAGCCAAGGCGCACTCCAAGCTTGCGCCATATAGATGCCATGAACTCCATCAGCTCTTACTTGAGAGGCTCAAATGCTGGACATAGCCCAAATGACACAGCTACAGGTGTTTCTGTAGAGCGCAACGATGATCAGCCTCCCGTAGTCGATGCGACTCCACCGAAATCAGGTGCTTCCAGCCAAATCCTCTGTCCCGACCCGTCGGCGCATTATCCATCACAGGCATCAAAGCTCGCAGAATCTAGCGCGAACGCAGGACTGTCCCAGGCAGAGTTGGGTAAAGCCTCTGGATCCCCTCCTCAGTATCCGCTGGATAAAGATGGGAAGCTGTCGTCAGCTGGTACGAGTCCAATCCTTACGTTAGGTAGCCACGTCATTCTTACTGATCATTTTGATATAGGCGCTGCAGCTTCGTTGAAGCATGCTCGAGCCTCAGATTTACCCAGCTTTCCTGTCATTGGCATCGATCGACAGTCTGCAGCGGGAGCGGCGGCAAGCCTTGGATTCGCAAATCAGAAACCTTTTGAGCATTGGAAACCTGATGCCTCATCACATGCGGGCAAGGCAGCACTTTTGGCACACGACTACAAGATGAAGCCTCTGTGGCAACCTGAGCTGAGCGCTGCTGGATCTAAAGCTGCGCTCTTAGCGCATCAGAATGGGCCAAATCTGAATTTGTGGGAGCCAGAAGCCAGCAAGGAGGGCAATTCAGCAGCTGGAATTGCCTTACGCAACCGACAGTTGAGCCCAAAATTGGATTATGGTTATACTGCTGATGGTCGGAAGAATGCATTGGTAGCGGCCACGGGTGCTGTAGGTCGAAGTCGCTCAGGATCGACTCCCACACCAGCAAAGCCTCTATATCCAGATGCTCACAACGCACCATATAATGCATTGAACGCGGCAACAATAGCTCACAAGCCAAGCACAAAGTTGGCTCCAGAAGATGCCAATCTGATCAATTCTGATGCAATGCAATCAGCTCGAGTGACGCATTATGCCGAGAATGTGTCGCGAGAAATGTTTACTGAGCACCCGCCTGTCGAACCCGAAGTAGAAGAAAAAAGAAGGAATGATGCATTGCGTGGAGCTTCCCTATCAATGGCCAGACAGATGTACGCCTTGCAACAGCAGGCGATCGAGGAAGCTGTGGCTGGCGATGATGGTTATGATGCAGGCCGAAGTGCGGCTTCCGTTGTTGGGAGTCGGCAGCCGACGGCGAGTACGCGGACGCCTGATATCAGAGAACAGGCAATGCAATACATACACCTCCAAGAAACTGCTCAGAAACTTGCCGCTGATCGGCTGGCAAAAATCGACGGAGAAGATCACGGCGCTTATCGTCGACACTACGGCTTCTCTTTGGAGCCTGCAAGATCGCGGCTTTCTATCCGTGGGCGCAACAGTGCACGCCGCTCTTCAAGCGAGGGCAAGCGCGTCTCCGTTGCATCGGACGACGATGAGCTGAGATCTCGAAGGATACGACATCAGATGTCCGAGTTTCAAGAACAAGTCAAGCAAGTTGATGCAAAAAAGCGTCAGAAGGATCGTGAGAACCTCCTCGCAGCAGCTGAACGGAGTGTGCAGTCCCAATTACATGCCATGGACGAGCGCGTGTTCGCCGAGACAGGCAAAGTATCGCCTGCCATGCTGGAGGAGTGGGAATCCAAAGCTCGCGCAAAAGCTGCGAAGGAGAGCGAATCGCGAATGCAGAACCACGGGAAGGTTAACGTAGGCGGAGGAAAGTTCTTAGATCAAGACGAGATCAATAGAATCGCAGCACAGAGAGTGCAGCCGACACTGGATGAGGTCAATCACGAAGCTGAGCAACATAGGGCGAGAGATGAAGAGAGAAGACTGGATGCGGAGGAAAGGAAGAGGCAGGCCCGAGGGGAAAAAGATCGGGAAAGAGATTTGAAAGCCGAGCAGAAGAGAGTGAAAGGTAGAATTTAATTTGTTTCAGGCGTGTGTTCCTACTAATCGGGTAACATAGATGAGGAGAAGCGGGCTGCTAAGCTCAAGAAAGACGAAGACAAGCTGGCTGCAAAGACCGAAAAGCAAGCTAAAAGGGAAGAGAAGCGGAAGTCGAAAGAGATCAAAAGAGAGCACGCTGTTGCTGTCGGCGCCACGGCTAGTAATGAACCAAATGTTGCACCTGCAGACATCGAAGAGTCGCAGACAGGACAAATTGGAGATCCAGATGAGGGCGAAGGCGAACACACGAAGCAATCCACAGAAGCAGGTCAGTAGCGCATTGCGACTTTTACTCCACTCCGATTATGCTATAATTGCCATGTGAGGCGCAGTTACTAACAGTAACAAAGCTGGCGCATCGCCCGCCACGAGCAGCAACATACCTGTGCCCACCACAAGCAACCAATCTACAGCGCCGGTACCTCTTGAACCTTCTTTCACCCCAGTCACTATTCTCGAGCAAGGCGAACAACCCGATAACCGCTCAGCAACCTCGCCAACCTCGCCGACCGCTCCAACCTCTCCCACCAAATCCGGGCGCATCAAAGGCCTCTTTTCCAAACTTCATCGCAAATCCAAAAGCAGCTCCGACGCCAAACAGCCTGGCTTAATTACCAAGATAACCCACCTCAATCACGATAACAACGCCGCCGCCACTGCCGACGAAAATTCCGTCCCGGGCAATTCCTCACCCATCGCACCCCGGTCTAGCACCGCTGCCGCCTCCACAGACCCAAAGGTTTCGCACGAAAGCAGCCACATGCCCTCCTCCGCCCGTGCCCGTGATTCCATCTCCGAGCTAACGGGGCCGCACAGGCGCCGCAGCAGCATAGCAGCATCGGACGAGGAAGAAGGGGATGAAGAGGCGGGAGGCAGCGGCGTTAGCGCGCTAAGCGCCGCATCCGAGGAGGAGCGGGACGGGTTCGACGAGGCGCTGGCGCCGGCGCCACATTTCCCCAGTTTCGGAAAGAAGGGTGGTGATAGTCCGGTAAGGGAGACAAGGTTTCGGGAGGAGGTGTGAGGATGGCTTGCGGGAATCAGGCTTTTTTGTACAGGGGAAAGGGCCTGGGACGGAAGCGGTGCTGGGTCGGGATGGTGCCGATTTCCAGGTATCCGTTGCAAGAGGTTTCTGGCGAGGAATCTGGTTCATTTCGAGGGGTTGGGAATCTGGAGAGTCTATTTCTGTTCTCCGTTGAATGGTCCAACTCGCTCGCTGGTTTTTCATGGCTGTTGACCTTTTCTTTTCTGTTTTACCTTTCCCTTCCAAATGGATAACGGCCGAGGAAGATTTCTTGAGTAGATATTGGATACCCGCAGCAATGATAGCCAAGTTTCTTTTTCCCGAGGGCTCATGATTTCTCAAGCGAAGATCCACGTTGTCTATCTTTGTGCGAAGGCTTGGATCGTTCAAGGTTGGATCACCGCTTCATGGACGAGAAGTCCAGCTTCCTAGCGACTTTGTCCGTTCTTCCTTCTGGTAGCTCGCCACCTCGCCTCTTTAGCTCCTCTGCCATCTTTTTCTCCCCTCCACCCTTCTTCGGCAGGTTTTCCTTCTTCGTAGGTTTCGGCTCGCTGGTCCACCATTCATGCTGTAGAATCTGCTTTGCCGTGACTCGCTTCCTCGGATCCAGCACCAGCATCTTCATCAGCAGATCCACCCCCTGACCCCCCGCCGTGCCAAACAGCCCAAGAAAATAGTTCCGATCCCGCAATGGCACCACATCCTTCTTTTCCACGGACACGTACTCTGGCAGCTTCGAGACGCCTGGCCAATTTTCCTCCGTTGGCGTTCCCACCGCCTGGCCAATCAGATATACCTGGTCCATCTCAGTTCCGCCCGCCATGAACGGCGTGCGCAAGATCAGCTCTGCAAAGACGGCACCCATGCTCCACACATCGACCGCGCCTCCATAGTGTCGAGCGCCGAAAAACAGCTCGGGTGGTCGATACCAGCGCGTGATGACCTGGTGCGACATAGGCGCGCCCGGGTCCGCGAAGCTGCGGGCGAGACCGAAATCGGCGAGCTTGATTTCGCCGTCGGCGGCGATGAGCAAATTGTTGGGCTTGATGTCGCGGTGCAGGACGAAGCGGGCGTGGCAGAACCATACGGCGCGACTCAGCATGCCCACCCAGGCTTTGATGTCGGCGAGGCCGTATGCGACATTTGACGTGTCTTTGATCAGCTGCTCAAGATCCCCCAAGGGCAGATATTCGAGAACGAGGTTGAGGTTTTGGTTCTTGGAGGAGAAGACGGAATGCAGGGCGATGATGTTGGGGTGGGCAAGCTCCTGTAAGAATTTGACCTCGCGGATAGCGTCCATACTGAGACCATCCTTAAACTCAGTCTGGACTTTGATTTTCTTGATGGCGACGAGGGTGGAGGGAGAGGTACGGTGGTGACCGAGGTAGACGATGGCGTAAGTTCCCTCGCCAAGCTTCTTGTCTGAGAGAAGAGAATTAGCGACATAGTATCCTCGAGCCACTGGACAGAGAAACCTTTGACGTATTTGCGCTTCTCGTTCTCGTTGAGCTGCTCAGCCATTTCGCTAGTCGGTTCCAGTTGCTGTGGGCTTGCCGGTGGCCTTGGTCTGGGAGTTCCTTGGAGGATCGGAAGAGTCTTTGCCTTGGCAGCTTTGACTTCTTGATCTGCTGTAGCCCTTGCAGGGCTTACGAGTGGTGAGACTGCCATATTTCCTGCTGTGACAGTGAGTGCAGATGATGCTGTGTCACTGGAAAAAAAATGGTGATTAAGCCATGCGAAACCAGACCATTGTTTTCACAGGAGAGTAAACTGCATCATGCTCTCTACGATACATTCCAGTGTGTCTGAAAAAGTGCTTAAGCGTAACGTGTGCGACGCTCCTGATGTGGAACATATCGGACAGGAAAGGCTACACTGGTTGATACAAGGTGCAAAACACCGCCACCGTGGCTGGTGCGCACTTCTACATCTACAAGGTACCATAACCCAAGGCTCCTTTTAATTGAGCAAGTCCATACGCCTTTGCAGTTGGCTAATCTACTCATTGCATCGGCCGGATTCTTACCTGATTACGGCTTTCAACAGATCGAGAAAAGCTAAATTAGGGGTTTAAGCTATCCTAATTGATATTGAATGTCTACGGAAGTCCAGTGCAGACCATTCTAGTATCCACACGTGGGGCCTAATTCATCTGAAATATTCGAATTATTCTTTGGCTTAGGATATTGTTATTATTGTCAGAACTCGGTTTACGTATGTTGTACTCTTCCGCCGTCATGGTACCGGCTCTGAGCTTGCGGCACTCAAAATCGTAGGAAAACTTTTGGTTTACCAGTTTACTGCAATGTCGCTCAAACCATCTGAACTGGTTCAAGGAACAAGTCACTCTGAGATCTCAAGCGCACGAGAGGCAGCGAGGAAGGCGGAGCATTGCCCGGCTGCCCTCTTGTCATCCTCTCCTCCCTGTCGATCCTAATAGCGCTGCTCATTCTGAGAACATCCCCGAGTTCAATCCTGTCTTTAGATCTGGTATCAATTTCGCCTGCCAAGGCGACACTGCGAGCTTCGCCATGTATCGTGCTGAGACTGAAACCTCCACGACTCCTGATGGTCTTGCTAAAAAGAGAATGGACCATGTGTGCAGTGTAGGCCCAAACCAGCCGCCATGTGGGAGCAGAAGCGACGGCGATACCCAGGCAGACCTCGGCTGGTGTGGAATATGCAGTACCCAAATATGAGTACGAGGGATCGGCTTCGGTGAATCTTTGATAATACACAATCCTGACGATGCTGACGATAAAGGTCCTGAGGGAAGGACGTTAATCCACGATACGCTCAAGGGTCTCGATCAAAACGTACAGGCCATCTAGCAAAAACATCGCAGAGATGGCGAGTTTCTTCCTAAAGCTTAGAGGCAAACGCCACACCATTGGCATTGGCAAGACGAGAATATACAAATCAGTGGCAACATTCAGCATAGCCGTTACCCAGTAGAATGAAACGTCGTCGATACACTTAGCTCGTATGGCCGCGTCGTAGAAACCTGCAATGGGCTGGCAAGCAAAAATCGCGGCGAGCGTATTGGCTATACACATGCAAGAAAGACTATGCCAGCCCAGCAAAGTTGGCGGAACCTCGGAGCCGCAAATATGCGAAGGTAGAGCAGCAAGATCGAGAGCTTGATGACTGGATAGCAAGAAACATTGAGGATATTGTAAGCATAGTTGAGCTGCATTGATGTTTCAGCATTATGTTTTCCCATAAACACTCTATACTGTTCCATGCTCACTTTTGAGAATAGGATTTTCTGGTCTTGGGTCAATGCCACCCAGTGTTCGCCAAGTCCGGCGTCAAAGGCTGTTCGCTATCAGCACCTCTGCTCCAAGGTCATCAAGGATGATATTAACCGTAGATGACGAGAACAATGAATGAGCCAACTGCGATAGCCTATGGTGTAATGGTCAGCCTACGATCTGATTACTCAAGTTTAATACCATACAGAGCCGCCGACGAAAGTCCAGTCATCTCTTGCCAGCTCCAGGTGGGTCATGCTGCGGGACATAAGACGTAAGGCTACACATGCTGTAGCGACAATAATCAAAACAATGTAAAAGCCGCCAAGGTTCTTTGTCTGGTTGTACCCTAGGTGTGACTCTTGATACTGGGCTGATTGGCGCTGGGACATATTCCTGACGAGCACTTTTACGTAGGTCGGCTGAAGCGATTGCATTTCAAGGAGAGTGGCCTTACGCTGTTAAGAATCAAAGTAGGCAGATAAGTAAAGCTCAGCAGAAAACCCGAACTCAATTAAGCAGCCAAATATTCAGGACCCAGATGTTGTCTGTCCTACATGCGATGCAGTCGCCGGGACCATTTGCTGCTCTCTTGCCATTTCTAATGGTTGGTATTGTAGCCTGGAGCCTCATTGCATTCGAGGCTGAGAAATTGCGATTAGAACCCCCAGGCGGCTTGGAAATATGACTGTTGTTTTTATTGCCTTGAATCATGTCATTTGGAAAGTGAATGTGTTTTGAGGCTGGCCGCATCATTGGTGATGCGTCAGGGACCCCGGATCGACTAGCTAATCGGACGCGATCATCAGGGGGCGGCAAAAGAAATATCGGCATCCCTTGAATGGCAAATTTGTGCACCGCATCCACTCGTGCCACTGCATGTAAGAACGGCTGACCGGTATGTGAGCATTTCGGTTTTTCCCAGTCCACCGGACCGAGGGATTTCGGGCGACCAATTTTTCATGCATAACATCTTGTGAAGTACATGATCGCTGCCAAGGCTTCTTGCGGTGCTTTCTACGAGGTAGTCTGAAGTTCTTCGTCACTTCTTTGTCACTAGCGAATTGTCTTGTGTTTTTTGTCATGCTATCACTTCCGAATGACCAAATGACAACAGAGACCTCTCAGCTTAAGAGTAGCAGTGGCTGGTATACGAAAGATATTGATGCAATACCTCCCCAAGCTCGAGCGCTGCTCGAGCAGTACAGCCAGATTCCTCCTGATCAAGTGATATCACATGTCGTTCATCTGGTCAGCACAGTCTATCAAGAGCTCCGATTCTACAATCTTTCGAACAATCAGTCTCGTCATTTATGCTTAGATTTAAGTGCTGATATACAACGCACAGCGCGACAAAGCCTTTGCGATTTGGGACTATGCTTGCATCGGTCAATTTCGGTTTCTCACTCCCGCCTTGCCAAAAATCCCTGTGTACAGCCAAATTCTCGAGAAGCTTTGGGGCGGTGCTACATTCCTTGATGCGGGTTGCTGCTTCGGCCAAGATATCCGCTATCTTGTCGAGGCTGGAATTCCGTCTTCACAACTTTATGGATTTGACCTCGAAATGGGATTTATAGATCTGGGGTTCGAGCTGTTCCGCGACCGAGACCGGCTACAAGCACGTTTCTTCGCCGGAGACCTGATCGCAGACCCAACAACACCAGCGAGCGGCAATTTGGACTTGCTCCACCAAAAGATTGATGTTGTATTTGCCTCATCGTTGCTGCATGTATGGGACTGGGACGACATGGTGACCGCCGCCAAACGCCTCGTCTCCTTCACCAAGCCTGAAGCAGGGTCTACAATTGTGGGCCGGCAAATGGGGACCTCGGGGGAAGCACAAAGCCGTCAAATGCCGACGAAGAAGGGATCAAATTATCGGCATAATATTGAGAGCATGCAGAGGTTCTGGGCGCAGGTTGGGAAAGAAACCAATACAGATTGGCGCTTCCAGGGCAGCCTATCTGAAGGGGAACAACTGATCAAAACTAATATGAATCATGACTGGTCCGAACCAAATATGTGTATGCTTTGGTTCTCCATCGTGAGAAAGTAATAGTTGCGGAATCCTACCCAGAACTCTCCAGGTATGATGGCACCAGAAGATATGCACTCTTGAGACACATTTTGATCGAAAATTGAGTATTCTCTAGATATTAGAAACTTCAACACTGATCCAAATGAGACTTTCCATTTTGTCTACACAGAGACATGGGTATGCATCGGTTACTCCCAAAGATCTCTGCAGTTACTACGGCTGGTATACCGCTCCTAAGTCCCCCCATTCCAATTGCGTCTCTGTGTGCACTGTTATGTGCCCAATGTTTTCGTTCGAACCGTTTCTTCGCGCGTTTTTGGGCCAAGCGCCTATTGTTGTTTGCGTTCCAGAATGCAGTTGCTCCTCGCTTGAACTTCCATTGACATCCAAATTGCGATGTGAACCTAGCTGTATGGGTAAAGAATGGTTTTTGGGTTTGGGATATCTTGAGTATCGTCTATCCATGACTTCTCTTCGGGACCTGCTCCAAGTAAATCTCACGATAGAAGCTATATGGGGAAGACATGCACACAGAATAGCAATGGCTTCTGTGGCGCTGGATAGAATGAGAAACGCAACGTCATTGGCAAAATCTATCCACATGTGAGTAAAGCTCATATTAGTATTGAAGTGCGCATAGTTACATGTTGTGTCGCTCTCGGTCTGGACCTCTGCCGCTGCAAGAATTACCACAACGCGCGCCAACTCAGTCAAGCATGTCCTTGAGTGTGAAATTAGTACGGATAACCTCTGAGCGTGATCTCATAGCGACTCACAAGAGACCGAACAAGAATAAGATTAGCAGCCCAGTCTTCTGCTTTGCAGGCATTCTAAGCTTGGCGAGAGAAATGGCAGGCAGTGCAAGCAACGCAAAGTCTGAGATGACGCTGAATAATATCGGCAATGCTATCTCCCAATTATCGGACGCGTGGCAATGTCCCTGGATTCCAGGCGGAGGGTTGGGAAATTTGAGGTACGTCCTATTCCAGTAAAATTTTGGTGGATAACACTGGAAGCTGAAGGCCAGCGTAGATGCTATGAACCACAGTATGGCATAGATGAGGTTGGCCCACCAGTATATCTTCAGCCATTTCTGGTTGATGATAAACATGCGTTGGTAAAAGAAAAGAAGGCTAAGCTTTATGCTTAGAAAACACGGTCCATTGAAGATGGATGTAACCCAAATCATCTAGG
Organism: Bathelium albidoporum; assembly: GCA_021031095.1. Taxonomy (NCBI): domain Eukaryota; kingdom Fungi; phylum Ascomycota; class Dothideomycetes; order Trypetheliales; family Trypetheliaceae; genus Bathelium; species Bathelium albidoporum. The sequence continues at coordinate 11,869 of JAGFVP010000199.1, forward strand.
GAATTGACATTAGTTTCACATCAATTTAGTATCTCAAAAGCACATAGCAAATTGACACATACTTTGAACATCATAACAAGGTTCCGAGGGGCGTGAAGATCAGTTGCTATGACCCTAAATGTATGCAACCCAAGGCCATAGTGGACCGCTGAAGAATCAATTAGCCATTGGTGCTACTGCTTAGACAGGAGGAAGATGTAGATTGTACCGGCAAAATAAAATCCATTCACAAAGTTTGAACATACCTGCCTAATAGTCAGTACGCCGTGCCTGATTGTAAGCTATGAAGAATACATACTAGGCCTAAGGTAATCCAAAAGTCGTCCCAGAAAAATCGGCGCTGGTGCAGCCATTGAGCAATGAATCTGATTATTACCGAAAAATTACTGATTACAAGTAGCGCAACAAGGACGACTCTGATGCCACTCCTCTTGCTTTGGTCAAAGGCTACCAGCTCCCCAGGCGTCAACGGCGATGGCATCTTCACTAAGGAAAACGGAATGCCAGGACTAGTTTAATTTCGGGCGTTTAAGTTTGGACATTTAAGAGAAGACAATATATTGAAAGCGGATTTCGGTATCAGCAATCGGCGTCATTGGCAACCAGGGCGGCAGCGTGTGTTGGTAGCACGTTCAAAGTACTATTCCCGTCCCTTGTCATGACTTGGTAAGTCCAGCTCGAGCATAGATGTCTCTCGAGTATGGCTGTATCTCCACCACATCAAGGCCTGGAGCTGATCAGGTTCAGCTCGGCACAGTTGAAACGTGGGATACTACTTGTGGAGCATCCGAGCAACTGCTCGATCACCGGTCGTATGACCAGATAGATGCCCAAAACTGGTACAAGCTGACCTACTTTGCAGGAAAACTCGTTTCATGCCAGTGGCCGAAGCATCTTGCATCGAATTTGCTTATTCCTGCTCGGCTTCTCCGGTAGTAGCAGCGATCGCGCCATCGGTCAGAGCACGGCACGGTAGACAAAGGCATGGAAAAACGCAGGCTCGACAACAATTACTGTCCTATCAAGTAGTACCGAGAGAAGTCAGTATACCATAACTCACGCCACCAACATATGAGCCAGCCGAGGTGCTAATTGCGTGGCTTGCTTTACCACACCTGTGCAGGTGGGTATCCAAAGAAACGTTCTGACGTACGGCCAGATATGGCACGGGCCACACGGCAGAAGTTTTGAAGCTTAATAAGCACGCAGCCTGCGAACCGTACCTGAAGTATGCCAACTTGTTCGGAATCGAAACGGTCATCCACAGCCATGATTGAATACACTTCAATCCATTTGCCACTGAACACGAACATACCCGGGAAAGAAGAATATGACGGGGCCATTCTCGGTTTCCTTGGGGGCTGAGAGAACGACAGGCAATGAGCGTTTGCCTGGAGACACAGAGGCGAGGTTACCGTCAGATCATTGGTGCCTCAATACGATGTGGAGGGGCAAGGGTAAGCCGGGACGGTAGCATTTCGGGTTTCGGCAGCCTCGCCTCAAGTCCTTGGGGGAAATGAATGGCTGTCACAAATCTGTGTAGCCTGCAGAAGTCATCCTGTGCCGTTCTGAGTCTGCCAACCCTGGCATCCACCCTCGCGCCCTGAAGCGCTATCTTGCTACTTCCAAAGCCGAATCGTGATTGAATTTCCTCGGAATGCCTGCCCCTTGCGTTTGTCGATACTTCTGGCCACAGCGAGATCACCATAAAAACTTTTCTCCTTATATCGTCTTCGCTCATATCAAACACGTTCGCTCATAGCGGAGTGTACATTGCTCGAATATTACCCTGTTGATTCACCGATTGGTCCACCCCTCTCATCGGTTCATCCCGCGTGAAATCAGCTGCTATGGATGCACAAGCAGCCACGACAAAATCCGGGGGCTTCATTGCACGAGCTGACACGGGTCAAGATATACAACAAGTAGATGATGCTTTTCAGACCCTACAGCTCGCCGAAAAAGAACATCTTGGTCTTGATGCCACTAGAGCTAAGCGCTTATCACGCAAGGCGGACTTGATCATTTTGACAGTATGGTTGATCTTTCAAAAACGCTTCCGCCCGCGATCCATCTAACAGCTGCAGTGTCTTTGCATCGTATACGGCATCCAATTCCTTGACAGTAAGTACCGGCATTGCTGGAAACAGCCTATTCACATTTGCTGTGCCTAATATCGTTCCTTGCATAGGGGCTAGTCTATCCTATGCTAGTATTATGGGCTTTGAGCAAGATCTTGAATTGTCATCACAAAAGTATTCCTGGGTCAGCAGCATTTTCTTTTTTGGTAAAAAAAAAGTGACACCTGCTCAATTTGACGCCGTCCAATTAATCTCTTCCAGGCTTTCTGTCACTGGAGTTTCTTACTGGGCTTTTCTTGCAGAAATTGCCAATTGGTAAGGTCCTTGGAGTCTGCACTGTGCTTTGGGGGGTCGTTCAAGCTTGTTTCGCGACTGCACACGATTATGGCGATGCCCTGGCCATTCGATTTGTCCTGGGCATGCTCCAGGCTTGCGTCTCTCCAGCAATTATTCTCATTGTGTCACAAGTACGTACAAGTGGCCTTATAACATCACGAGTCAGTAAGCTGAAGGATCGTAGTGGTATACCAAGCGCGAGCAAGCCTCTCGCACTGCTATCTGGGTTTCCTCTAGTGGATTTGCTCAAATTTTTGGGGGGTTAGTTGCCTATGGTATTGCGAAAGGCAATTTGCGTCACGACTACTCCATCACGGCCTGGAAAGTTCTTTACCTTATTTTCGGTTGTATGACGATCCTTGCTGGAGCGCTTGTCATCGCTGTTGTTCCTGATTCTCAACTCAAGGCTTGGTGGCTCTCAAGAGACGACCGCGTTCTTGCAGTTCAACGGGTGCGAGTCAACCAGCAGGGCATCAAAACCAAGGTCTTCAAGCCACAACAGCTAAAAGAGGCACTGCTAGATCCCTTAACATGGTTAATAACCTTTTACGCGGTCGCAGCCAATATACCAAACGGAGGATTGAGTAATTTTTTCTCCCAGCTAATCATCTCTTTCGGCTTCAGTCCGGAGGAATCACTCCTTTATGGATGCCCTGCTGGAGCCGTGGCAATAGTTTCCATCCTTTTGTGGGGATTCCTCTCACAGAAAGTTGGGTATAGAGTTTTGTGGGGCGCTCTTGCAATGACCGTTGCCCTGCTCGGGGCTATTCTGATCGTAGCCTTGCCGCTCACGAACTCAACAGGCAGATTGGTTGGGTATTATCTGACTACTGCGCTCCCAGCGGGAGAGGCCACGTTCGCGTCGATCATCTCAACGAACATAGCCGGGTAAGCACGAAATCTTAGCTTTCGATAAAAAAGTCATAGATATTGACTGTTCTTCCTCTGCTAGCTATACCAAAAAGACCACCGTAGCTGCTCTCTTCTTTGTCGGGTACACTGTCGGTAATATCATTGGGCCACAGACTTTTCGGGCTCAAGACAAGCCCCGTTTTGTTTCTGCCGAGATTACGATTGTTGTGCTTTTTGCTGCGTGCGTTGCTGACATGCTCATGATATATCTTTATCTTCGATGGCAGAATAAGAAGAAACAAGCAATTCGGGCAAGTTTAGGCTACACAAAGAGGGAAGGGGTCGAGTTTTGGGACTTGACGGATAGAGAAAATCTCGAATTCGAGTACGTGCTCTAAGATTATTTTTTAAGTCGGCTCGATTCGAGCCTGGAAATCTCAAATCTCTGTGTGCCTTTTCCTTTCCTTAAAGACTTCGGACGAAATGCAGCTTGGTTTTGTAACGTGACACCAATGATATCATCTCTGGCCCTGTCCCACCAGGAGGCGACAGAAGTGTTGATCAACAACATAAAGGATCACAAGTCTAAAAGTCCATCTCCGTCTTGCCCCACTTCTTCTTTCTTCAGCCCCCAATGTTTCCATTCGATCTTCGATTTAGACTTAGTACGCCACAAGGCTTTCCGCATCGATAACGCATCGGCTTGATCGTTTCAATTAGGTCACAGCTGATGAACCTTGAGAAGCGCTGGATACACTGAGAATAAGAAGTCATTGGTTCCAGGGTTGTCGAGCCAGTTATTGGTTGAGACCGAGAAGCTTCGTTCCACAAACGGAATCGAAGAAGACGAAGTCCTTGGCCAAGTCGTGTGCATATGCACCATTCAGTCGACCCATGATAACCCCTGCATGCGGCTGACTTAGAAAGTTGTGTACGCAAATTTTGCCTGCATATCCTGCGCCCACCAGATTACTATGGTCAGAAATGCACGTCTCAAAGCACCTAATAGATTTATTTTGCGATGCCTCTTGAAGCAGCAAAATTAGCAGTAGAGTCAGCTATAAGCTTAGCATTCTGTGCTGTCCTGATTCGACCGACTTTTGCTAGCAAATCGCTGATAAGAACGGGGGTGTAGGCAAGGCGGCAGAATATTGTGGATACAATTTTTTCGTCTCAGCCGCATGCACTGATCAGTCGTGCCTGAGTGACACGCGCAAAATGGCAGTGTTCAACTCTTTTAGCACTTCCTTTTCTGCAGCACCAATGTAGGCACACGTTCGCGAATGAATACGGTTACCCAGGCCTGGTAGGCAGGCTCGCCTACGTTGCGATGCGCGTAGGCATCTCCAGCTCGCATGAAATTTGCAGGACGTTGCTTTTTTGAAGAGAAGGCATACAATCGGCTTCCCGCAATCGGCCTCTTCAGCTCCCAGCTCTTTGGAGGGTACAGAAGGCTCCCGAGTTGCGCCCTCAAGGCATTCGCGCGAGGATCCTCCTGACGGATAACCCCCGTTGCAGCTGATATTGATGTCATCTACAGCGAGCTGATATGAGACGCTGCACCCAGACGGCCGCCGCGGCACCGATTCTGTGCTTCTGCATCTCTTGCGGCGTGACAGCCGCCAGCCTATGACGGCAACTGTGCCACGAAAAGGAGAAGAGCAGAACAACGTCCTTGCCGCTCAGCTAACTTAGTCTCGGAGGCACGGGAACGTACAACGTCCTTGCCGCTCAGCTGACTTGGTCCCAGAGCCACGGGAACGTGCAACGGCCCATGAGTCTTCCGGATCTAGTGGCACAGCAAATGGCATGCAGTTTGGGCAAACACCGAGTGGTCAACCACTCCGAATCTGTGATGAATCACTCAGCTGCTCAACCACATGTGTCTCTCGCTCTCTTAGCCGTTCATCTTCACTTTCACAATCTAGGAGGTTGAGACACCCAATATCACCGGCAGGTTTTAGCATTTCAAACCTCAATAGAGTGCGTGCATAATTGGGTAAGGGAAACCTCAATATTAGCAAAGCTTACCCGTACTTGGTTAATTTATCTTTGCGCAACTTATTAGGCAGTCATTATCTGAGCTCAAGCTGCTATCTACCCCAAAGCCTCCTCCCGTGACGCTCACCTCATCGTTTTCTCGGCTCAGCCTCAGTCTGAATCTGATCTGCGGCCACCGGTTCTCGTTCGCCAGCGATCATGCGGAGCATTCTTACGCATTTCAACCTCGTTTGTGTGGCAGCATTGCTACTGTCGCCAGTTCTTGCGGTGAATGACGTTGTTGATATCAAGCAGACGGTGAACCGCTTTGCCGTTCTTATTGACCAACACCAATACTCCGAGCTATCCCAAATCTTCACGACTGATGCCTTCGCCGACTTTGGCCCCTCTGCTCCTGGTAATCTGACTGGTCTCCCGGCGATTGAGAAGTTCTTATCGACCTCTCTTTCAAATGTCAGCAGCCAGCATGCCTTCTCAACGCAATATGTCAATGTTACCTCTCCCACATCAGCAAACATGATCACATACTTTGTGGGATACTTTTACGGAAAGGGAGCTCAGAAAGGACAGGTTTTCCAAAATTTTGGCTCGTGAGTAATACCAAGAATAGGTTTTCGAGCTACATTGAACACCACTCTACTCCTGTGCAGGGTGGAGCTGACTTTCAATTAGATACGATCTCCAATTAGAGAATATCAATTTTCAGTGGAAGATTAGCAGAATCGAAGAGAACACTCTGGTCAGCAAACTTCAAAGATAAGCCTTGCAGGATTTACTGACATCTGTAGGGGCAACTTGGGAATGTGTCGATCGTCATCCCCAGCTCATAATGAGTGGTGGATGGCCGGTGTGAAAATCCATGATCTCCTATCGACATGAACGAGCTTCGCGCTGTCGGGACTCCAGAATCATGCTGGAGTCTTTTCAAAAAAACGGAGTGACAAATGCAGTTTGGAGTGTCAGAAGTCTCGAGCTGCAGAACTCCATGTTTCCTCAATCTCACACCACAGCCCCTAATTCTAATCATCAATACAATGCCAATAATTCTATTCCTCTTGCCTAGATTCTTGCACCGGTTATCGCCAGGTATTGTGACCACATGACGAGTGGGCCATATTTTCAACAAGCCGTACTCGTCAGCGCAAATATACTGATGGCTTTGCGAGACTTTTGAAATTGCTGCCCATTCTCGCGCTCCATGAAGGTCACATATGTTCCTACGGTTGGATGGTCTGGGAAAAGGGGATATTGCGAAATAGGAGATGCATGTGATCGAGCATACCTTAACATCTCTTATGCAAGCATTTCGCCGTGATGACGGGCTGTGGCACTGAAAAATTGTCTCATCGATTCCCAACTGTCCCAATTGTTCTTGTGGCATGGCTTTCACAGCCAAGGAACGATTTGAAACCCATCAGCAAGGTGACTCGTGATCGTTCCGAGGCGAGGCGCCGCGCCGCCTCAGTATACAGCATCTAGCATCGGAAGTTCGGACGATATTCGGATACCTCATTTTTGTCCCTTGCAATCTTCAGACGTAGAAGGTGCGGGGTATCATTTTGAATATGGGAGAGGCTTCGAAGGCAATCATTCTTCCGAAGCTACTGCGTGTGGCTTCTCAAGCTTGTGTTCATGTGTCTGAGACCACAGAATAGCGAGAATTTAGTAAAGGGTATTAAAACGTGCCGACAGCATTGGATGAGTGTAACATACTATATATAGGGCGTAGCCTGATTCGAACCTTTGGTTCGAGTCTATGTTGATCTTTTGGTCTCTGTGGCGGAGTGGTATCATAGGCTACATATCACTTCCAAACAACACTAACCTAATTCGTCTAATTCAATCAATCCAAAAAATTGTTTGAATCTGACTGATTTAGGCTTGGCGTTTGTTACAATGAGCAGTGGTGCGTAGGTCGGATATATGCCAGCTTGTTGTCAGTCTTAGGTATTCATCATAGAGAGCGTTTGCTTTGCACCTCAGGTCTGACGAGGTGAACCGTGGATTCTACGGTGCCGTCGTCGATCTTGAGAGATATTTCAAGACTTCCGACAGCGCCACCAACATGCTGAGATCAGCCACCTTGCATGCATCCTGACCCTATGACATCACGCTGTGCGTACATTTCGGAGAGGCTGGACGGATTTCCGCAAATGGGCAAAAGCATGATCCTGTAGATCAGGAACAGAGGGGCCATCCACTATCAATCATCTGGAAATAAGAACGTGGGACAATTTCAGCCACCAAAGCAGCCACCGATTCAATGCATTGACCGGTAGAGATTTTAACTCAACCAATTATGTATACAACTACTGCACATTGACCATGAATGACATACACCACGGCATTTACTTTTAAATCAGACTCCACTCAGGCGAGCGAGTCTCCACGTGCATTATTGCTAGCAGAAAGTGATATACTCACATGAAAGGAAGTGAGAATCTCACGTGGTAGAGGGTAAGACTCCCAGGTAGATTCATAACAGGAGCACTAACTCTCTCGCGCGTTCGAATATCAGAGTTCGGAGTCGATATCTCCATGGCATCGGAGAGGGACACTTTCGAGGGCGCCAGTGCCCCCGACATTATCAACGATTTTGTCATTAAAAGCCAAGTTCTTAAATCTTCAAAAATGCAGACGAACACCTTGTGGGAATTCTTGCTCAATGCATCCGGCTCTGAAGGGAAAATGATCATTTGTGAACCAAACCAGGATAGAACCGCCAATGAAATCAGCTACAACGATCTTTTTCATGGGAGCAAAGAGAAGGCGCTCTTCATCCAAAAAATTCCTGACCTTACAGCTGAAACCGTCATCTTGATCCATTTTGACAATCATCGCCAAAATATTGAATGGCTGTGGGCCGTTATTCGCGGCGGATTCATTCCGGCAATCTCCACGCCATTCTCATCTGACAGTGATCAGCGCCAGAATCATGTCAAACATTTGAAGAGCCTCCTGAGGAATCCGCTCATGTTAACGACTGCTGATATGCTCGCTCAACATCCGGAAATTGAAATACTTAGGCACAAGACAGTCGACTCCTTTCCGAAATCCATGAGCAATGGGGACATTGATGGCACGGTCACCGTCTCTTCTACAGCCCGATCTGATCAAGATCCAGCTGCTCTCATGCTCACGTCCGGATCAACTGGAAATGCCAAAGCTGTGGCCCTGACAGTACCCCAAATCGCGAGCTCAATCAATGGTAAAAGCAAGGCCTTTGGTACGACGTCGGCCTCGGTCTTCTTAAATTGGATCGGCATGGATCATGTCGCAAACTTGACGGAAATGCACCTCCATGCAATGTTGCTGGGCGCAACGCAAATCCATGTGCAGGCCAGTGATATCCTGGCCGATCCTCTTTTCTTTCTGCGCCTTCTAGCAAAGCATCGAGTAACACATACCTTTGCTCCAAACTTTTTTCTTGCTCTTTTGGAGAAAGAACTATTGCGTTGCTCGACGATAGATCCTATTTGGTCGATTGATGTAGGAGCCTTGCAGAACATTGTGTCAGGCGGTGAGGCCAACGTGGTGCGAACTGCAGATAATTTGAGCAAGCTGCTCAGGAGGATGGGAGTGCGGGGCCAAATATTACGCATAGGCTTTGGCTTGACAGAATCCTGTGCCGGCCTAACGTACGCCATGCTTGACGTGGATTATGAGGAAAGCGAGAGACATGAGTTTGCCTCTCTCGGATACCCGATCGTTGGAGCCAAAGTACGGGTGACGCGGGAAGACGGGCAGGCCGCAGCCGTCGGCGAAGTTGGTAACCTAGAGGTCTCTGGACCTGTTGTCTTCAAAGAGTACTACAATGATCCATCTGCTACTCAGAAAGCCTTCACCAAAGATGGGTGGTATATTACTGGCGACAGAGCCTATGTCGACTCGAACCTGAAATTGAATATGACTGGTAGAGCAAAGGAGATGATTATTGTCAACGGCGTCAAATTTTTCCCTGTTGATATCGAAGCTGCAATCGAGAAAGCCTCGCTTCCTGGTGTCATCCCCTCATATACAGCTGCCTTTTCGTACCGATCGCCCGGTTCACCCACCGAATCATACTGCATTGTTTACGGCTCAAATGAAGAACGAGGATGCTCCGCACATACGGTGGATGCAGTCGCCAAATTGGGTAGTCGGATTATGGGATCTAGACCGCTGTGGATCATCCCGTTGCCAATAACCCGGCTCGACAAGTCCGCGCTGGGAAAGCTTTCAAGGTCAAAGATACAAAAGCAATTTGAGAAGGGTGTATATGATGACAGCAAAATTGAGGTTGCAAGTACCATGAGAGTCGTCGCTCTTGAGGATAGGGTGCCACCGAAGACAGAAACACAGGTTAAGATAGTCAAAGTCCTTAGCGAGATGTTAGACATTCCGTCGGATGAGATTTCCATTGACAGGACAGTGTTCGAGCTGGGTATAACCTCGATTGGACTGTTCAAATTCGAACAGAGACTTCGGAAACACTTTGAGGGAATCGCGATATCAGCCATCGCTTTCCTTAGCAATCCCATGATCCGGCACATCGCAGACGCATTTGACAATGCAGATTCTCGCGAATATGATCCTGTGGTTCAGCTTCAGGCACACGGAAGCAAGAACCCTATCTGGCTCGTCCACCCCGCTTCCGGAAATATCCTCGCTTTTCTACCCCTCGCTCGCACGATAACTGACCGTCCTCTCTTTGCTTTAACGGCTCGCGGGCTTAATAGCCAGGAAATACTCTTCGAGAGTATTTCCGAAATGGCCGACACGTACTTCAAGCGGCTTAAAGCTGTGCAGCCCGTAGGACCTTACGCCATCACCGGGTATTCATTAGGAACCACTGTGGCTTTTGAGCTAGCAAAGCGTCTGGAGCAAAATGGAGATCATGTCGCATTCTTTGCAGCACTCGATTCTCCTCCATATATTGCTCCATTAGTGAAGGATTTGGATTGGACGGACGCCGCCGTGCTCGTGTCCTACTTTCTCGGGCTAATTCCGCAAGACGATGTCCCACCTCTCACCAAACGCTTCCGGGGTCTGTCAGACATCGATGTTGTGAAGAGCATTCTTGACGTTTCCCAACCTGAACAACACGCAAATCTGGATCTCGATGCAGAGCAGCTCCTAGCCATTGCCAATGTCACGGACAATTTTGGCTCCATGGCAAAAAAGTACTATCCAGAAGGGCAAGTGGACAAGATAGACGTCTTCTTTTGCACCCCATTGCATTCCGTGGAAAAGGAACGGCATACCTGGATTCGAGATCACTTGTCCAAGTGGCAGGAGTTTTCATCCAAATCCATTGAGTATCATGAATGTGAAGGCGAACATGCGGAAATGCTGAACCCTGAACATGTAATTGGATTTGAAGAGAGACTGAGCAAGGTACTGCAAGCTCGAGGCTTGTGAGATCTCGAGCAACATCTACTGGCTTCTCTTTGCATGTATTCGAAGCATGCTTAACGTGGCCGTAGCAGACTATAAAGGTCCTGAAGCAGGCATAGAGGATGTAGATGGTTAGAGAATATTATGAGAGCAATAGTTGAGTTCTATCCCTCGGGTAGTCCCCATGTGTGACATCCAGCTCCAGAAATGCCTTCTTACCGCTGCATTGTTTGATCTATCCACCCTTTCTTTCTACCTGTGCATCTTCGTAGTAGAGGAACCACTTTCGCGTGTATTTTATTGTAGATACGCCGGCAGTAGACGCATTTATTGGAGCAACTCTACGGATGTGACTGTGAGCACGGCTGAAAACAAAAGAAACACAGAAAGTGTCGTTGTATAGGACGAAAGTATGCGCAGAAATGGTCCCGCAAGGCAGGGCACGCGACGGAGAACAGAGTGGTGAGAGGTAGGGAATAGTGCACGTACCAGATATATGACTGCAACCTGTTCTAACCTGATCGAGACTCGCCGCGTTGACGGGACGGGTGATGGGTGACGGGTACCACGGTACCTTGATACCTCGCACTCAACCTAAAACCACCTTGTGTAACAAAAGAACACCACAGCTGATTTGCTCATTGCTTCATTTATTGCGTTCCTTGTTCTGCTTGAAGCTCAATTGGACTTCTGGGAGCGCCAATCGCCCCAGAAAAGCCAAGGAAGAGTAATGTCCAAAGTTGAAGAAAATTCCTCTGAGGATTCCTTCGAATTTATCGAAACACCTCCCGCACCAGGCCAGCAGTCGTACTCAAAGGACTACGGCGTTCGCATCACCTCAGTATGTTTCTCTTGGGGAGACAAATCAACAGCTTATAGATATTGGAGGGTTTCAACTGAAAAGCTCCCAGTATCCAGCCATAAAAAACGCCCCTTTACCGGCGGACGCCGCCAGCAATGACGGCTTCTCCAACACAGCGTTGATATCTCTCCTTGCTATAATACCTTGGTACCTCTCTCGACAGGTTGGCGGCGGTCTAGTAACATGGATAATCTTCGCTATCCTGACTGCAATTCCAATCCTCATGGCCTTCTGGACTATTGCATCCAGCATGTCCCCACGAAAAAATGAAAAGGCCAGATATCCAGGAGCTCCAGTGGAACACTATCTGAACTTCCGAACTACTGCTGATCAGGCCAAGTATCGTGGCAAGAATAAAATACCTATGCACACCTTTCACGAAATGTATTTCGATGGCAAAGTCGACTTCAATGGAGATGCACTCGAGGTTTTGGAGTACAGGCATGACTGGGCCAGCTTCCGTTTCACCCTGGGACTTTACTGGTACTTCTTAACCGGCATGGTTCCAGAAGTCATCATGCACACCAGATCGCAAGGTAAAGATCAAGCCCCCCTTCTGCACATTCAATGCTACGTCTGAAACCTCGGTCGCATAGACGAAGAACAGGTTCGTGACCATTATGACCGCGGCGATGATTTTTATGGCTGGTTTCTGGGACCTCGTATGATCTACACCTCCGGCATCATCTCTGACCCCAATCGCGAAGAGTCCCTCGAACAACTGCAAGATAACAAACTTGCGGTTGTATGCGAGAAGATCGGGATCAAGGCCGGCGAAAAGATGCTTGATATTGGTTGTGGATGGGGCACACTTGCCAAATATGCCTCCGTCAAGTATGGTGCTCGTGCGACCGGCGTCACTTTGGGAAGAAACCAGACAGCGTGGGGCAACAGTGGGTTGAGGAAGGCAGGAATTAGCGAGGATCAGAGCCGCATTGTGTGTATGGACTACCGTGACATTGAAGTGCCTCCGGGCGGATACAACAAAATTACGTGTTTGGAGATGGCGGAGCACGTTGGCGTTAGGTATTTCTCGAAGTTTTTGAAGCAAGTCTACGACATGCTGGATGACGACGGTGTTTTCTTCTTGCAGATTGCCGGTCTCCGGAAGAGCTGGCAATACGAGGATCTTATTTGGGGTCTCTTCATGAACAAATACGTCTTTCCTGGTGCGGATGCGAGCACGCCACTGGGCTGGTTCGTGGACAAGCTCGAAGGCGCGGGATTTGAGGTCAAAGGTATCGACACGATTGGTGTACACTATAGCGCTACAATATGGCGATGGTACAGAAACTGGATGGCGAACCGGGAAAAGGTGGAGGCGAAGTATGGCAAGCGCTGGTTTAGGGTAGGTCTCTTCTTGAGGCGCATAAACCTTGACTTGAATAAGCACACTGATCGCATTCACAGATATGGGAATACTTTCTCGCCTACTCTACCATTATCTCCCGCCAAGGTAGCGCGACTTGCTACCAGATTACGCTCGTCAAGAATATTAACTCCACTCACCGCATCGAAGGTGTATCCAACCAATTTGGCCTTACTGGTGCCATGAACGCTGCCAAAGCCAGAGCTTGAGCATGAATATTAGTGTTGGTTGTTTTCCCAGGCCGGCAAAAAGTTTGGAATGAGAGCAGTACTTTTGGATACAGCTCTGCTGTAAGTATATACTACATACAGCTCCGATAGGTGGAATCGTTTGCATCGTTGCTCCCATGGCATCCTGGCTGTCTTCGCACTATTCTCTATGGGCATCTCATTGATCCGAGAAGAGAAATTTCCTGTTGGATCACATGATCTGCAGATTTTGGGAGGTACACTTTGTCATCTGCTTTCTGTGGCATTGCAGCGATGCGTTGGTCGTTACTGGCATCTCTCTCGCGTCAAATACGCTACGTCCGTATCTTAGACGTGTAGAATTAGTCTCCATGATCACCTTTAAGCAGATACCTCCTGCATTGTACATAAGCTTAAACCACTCACGTTCCTCATCTGCACTCGATTGTTGGATTCTTAACCGGAGATCGAGTATTTGCACGAAGTGAAGTTTTCTTGCTTACTAGTAAGGGCACCTTTCGTATCACGACTGCCCTGTTCATGCCTGTGACGACGAACGCACGATCCGCTGGTGTATACCAGGACTCGGGATCGAGAGCTGCAGTGGTTGAAGACGGCTTTGTTTGCAATAGTGTCAAAGTCAAAGATCGAGAGTGTTATCTGTCTTGAGATGAAGGCGGCCAGACAGGGGAAAGTGTTTTACTTACCTTATTGGAAGCGTTTGTAACTTAAATCATAATAAGTCATACCGTATTGCGGTCAGATAGAACCACAATCACCGCTACCTCCACCGCGGTCATTCTTCCTACTCAACAGTGTAGGCATACGTGGTGGAAATGGTATTACGAATACTTGCGGATCACCGGTGAAGAACTTATGGCATTTTGTGTTGGCATAGATTCACCACACCTTGCGATTGAACCCCAACACTGAATTGTCAATACCGTTTTGAGTTTTTGTGAGAATCTAACGGCTTTCCGCGATTGGCATTGCGAATTCTGGAATGTTTAAAGAATTGGAGACTCTCGGCATTGCGTTGGAGCAGGCAACTACGTCTGGCTTTTGCAATCTTGATGATAGGAGCTGATTAACCACACTTCAATGCTTAGCTGGGGTTGTTGTATACGTAAGGTTTTAAGGTGAATTTCACCGGCCTTTAGTTTGGAAGGCCTGGGATATGATGCTGTCAAGATGGGAACGACGATATCAGTCCTTGATGCCCCAGTTGAAATTCTAATTTGTAAAAGTCGTTCATACTACAAGACACGCAAATTGAGAGGCTCTGCCGGACAAGTACCTTGTGCTGTGCTCAGTATTATTGATACTTTAATCAATCGCTGATCCTACCGCTCCTTGACTTCTTGAATTGATCGACCATTGACGATGAAAGCTTTTCTTGCCTTGGCAGTGTTTGCTCTCAGTGGATTTACCCTTGCACAGTCAACTGCACGTGAGAAAGTCAATGTTTCTATCAACATAGAACCCAACGGCTGATAGCTATTTAGACCGAACACGGGTGTGGGCGGAGTCGGGCTTGAATACTGTCGGTAGCGGTAATCACGACGATGAATGCATCGAATGCAGCTCCCCAGCTCGTAGCCTGCATTTTGGTACTTCTGAAGAGACTGATGTCGTAGTATACGATGAACACGGGTGCCGGTTTGAGGACCAAAAAATTTGGCACACCGGACCGGACAGCCATACATTTGATCGACCATTCAAAAGTTTCATGATTATTGGAGACTAAGCCAGTGGTTGAGTATAAAACACGTCGTGCAATAACCGAATCGGCATACAGCGGTCAAGAGCGGATGCTTCGAGAAGGGCAAATATGATGGGAAGGACTCGCGTGCTCAAAGTACTTATGGCTCTGAAATCCAAAGTTGGTTTTTTTTTTAATGTAAAAAATCTTAGCATGCCTTAGAGTGAAACAATCTCTTTGCGAGATAAGGCTACTTTTGGTCGAGGTTATCTTGACGAAATTGCATGCCGATGCTTTCCATGTACCGAGGACAATGAGACGAGAAAAAAAGAAGGGATTACACCTTACATATTGTCTGTCTTTCAGTCAGTGAGACCACAACTTTACGGCTTTATCAGCTCCACCGCTTCCAACCTTTCCCCCATCGGCACTCCAATCAAGCGCAAATACCTCGCCTTGATGCCCTGGCAGGTCCTCTACTAGTTTTCCACTCTCGACATTCCACACCTTCACTGTCGTATCTTTGCTGCCAGAAACAAGTAATCTGCTGTCCGCCGAAAAACAGCACTGATATACAGCACCTACATGGCCCCTCAGTGTCCTTATAAACCTACCGTCTGTAGCACTCCACATCTTGACATGATTGTCGAACGCTGCGGAGGCAATGTAAAGACCACTTGGAGAGAACAAGACATGATTGACGGCTTTTTGATGTCCCACCATCCGACCAAGAGGCTTGTTTGTCGAAAGCGGCTCCCATAGATACATTGTACAGTCGTCGCTCGCAGAAGCAAGACGCTCTACAAGCTTGTCTCCGATCCTCGCTGCTTTCTCAAAATTGGACTTTGCAGCTGCTCTTCTTTTGCTCTCCTCTTTTGGACCTCCGGATTGGGAATCGCGAAAGGCAAGGCGGAGAGCAAAGTCTGTTGACAGCGCAAGATGATTAACCCAGTGTGCGTGTGATTTGAGTGTGTCAATCAGAGTCCCTTTGTCCGCGTTCCATACTTTGATTGTCCTGTCTTGTGATGCTGTATATATCTGACCCAGTCCGCCCCACTTTACGCATGTCACAGATGCAGAGTGTCCACTCAAGACCATATCAATGCGACGTCCCACCACATCCCAGATCCGAACTGTTCCATCCTGTGAACAGGATGCGAGGCGAGGCCTTCCCGGTTGTTGAGCATGATAGGGCTCCCATGAAAGGTTCCTAACTGCTTTTGTGTGGCCTGTCAAAGGGTCACCGAGTGATTTTCCGTGTTTATCCCATAATCGGACAGTCTTGTCTTTGCTTCCAGTTGCGATGATCTCACAATCCGGAGACCAACTGACGGCAAATATCCAATCTGTATGACCTTTTAATGTCATCACTGGTGTTCCAGTGTCACAATCCCATATTCGAGCAGTTGCATCGCCGCTACCGGACAATAGTCTCGAGGAGTTTTCGGGGGAAAACTGCATGCAGAGAATAGTAGATCCGTGACCTGGTATCGTGCCTGAACATCTTGTGACCGCTTTGACTCGAAAGACGGCTTGAGGTGCTCGTTTTATAGTAATTTCAGGTTCGGTAGAGGAGACGAGGGATTGTCGGTCGGACTGGAGCATTGATTGGTAAAGGCCATCCTTGATCAGTATTTGAGAACTACCTAGAGCAGCTGTCAGCTAGTTTTCATTCCAATCCAAGACCAAATGCCTTACCCTCTTCGCTGTCCGCTCTTGGGGGTTGATAGAAGAAATTATAAGGTATCCGATCCGAGGCACTCTCATGACCATCTAAACTATTTGCAAGTATCTCGAGGTTTCTGACTGTAGCATCTTTAAGTTCAATGTAAACAGCAGGGCCAGTGGGTTCGCCAGAAGCATGATCATGAAATCGCACGCGAACACGCCCAAGGTTGGCGGGAATGTTGTTGCGTTCCTCTTCTTCTGCTTGCGCTTTCGCCTCTGCTGCAAGCTTCTGCCGTTTACTGGGAGGGGGCAGAACGGTAGCCATGAGAATAAAACGCGCACAGAGATGGAACAATTGCTTAGACTGAAAAAGTGTTGGCAGGATTTAGACAGGTGAGTACTAAGCCCTACCCACCGCTCTGCCTTACTCAAATAGGCAGGGCATGACACCCTTTCTCACGTCCAATCTGCAAGATTCCTCAAAAACATGAGGAAGGTCATCGCACTGCAAACGAAGGGTTTCGACCGGTCCGATCAAAATCGACCTCAGTAACAAGGTTAGACAGCTTAAGTACCATGAGCCGGCCATCCACATCTCGGTCCAATGGGGCCTCTTACTCAACCTACCCCTATCAAGAGGGAACAACGACTACGTCTCGCGTCCGCACTGGAGGGAAAAGCAAAGGTAGGCCTAGTACGGTTCGCCCGAGAACAGGCATTTCAACGCTCGCCGCTACCGATCAACAAATCATTTGCGCTGTGAGTGAGTCCCGAGGCGTTGCACCCACCGTTGGACTTGCCTTTGTCAACCTCGACACTGGAGAAGCCGCGCTTTCTCAGATTTGTGATAATCAAACATATGTCAGAACATTGGCCAAGTTGGCAGTGTATTGCCCTTCCCAAATTTTGATCATGTCCACTGCCGTCAATCCCAAGTCCAAAATGTTTTGCACAATAGAGGACCATCTTGATGCCTTCAGTAGTAACATCATTCTCCTGGACCGACGATACTGGGCCGAAAACACGGGGTTCGACTACATACAGCAATTGGCATTTGCGGAAGATATCGAAGCTATCAAGCTCGCCATTGGCAATAACTACTTTGCCGTCTGCTGCATTGCTGCTGTATGAAGGTTAACGTCCTTATGTAAATTGAGATTGACATGAAAGTAGGTACTCAAATACATTGAACATGCAATGTCAACTACATTCCCTTTCCAGTCCCTAAGGATTAAATACGAGCCGTCAGAGGGATCTATGATGATCGACATCTCCACGATCCGCTCTTTGGAACTCATTCAGAACCTGGAGAACTCGAGATCGAGTGACTGTTTGTTCGGCCTGTTGAATAATACCTTGACTCCGATGGGCTCTAGACTGCTGAGAAGTAATATCCTGCAACCACTGACCGCTTCAGACACGCTCAAGCTTCGCTATGACGCCCTCGAGGAGCTAACCACAAAAGAAGATATGTTTTTCGCCACAAGAACAGGCTCGTATAGCGAAAATCCTCTAAAAATGCTCGCTAACATGCTCATATCCAGCGCTCAAAAATTCTCTTGACGGCGATCGGATACTTACTGCTGTAACCTAGACTCAGTGCTTTCTGGAGTAACATAACTAACAAAAACTAGCTCATCGTCATACCAACTAAGATTTCTGTGCAGTACAGCGAACAGTCCATTAACAATGTCATCATGCTCAAATCCTTTCTCGCCATGGTTCATCCCGTTTTCGCTGCTTTGGCAGGAGCAAGAAGCGAGCTTCTACGTGAGATTCGTGAAGTACGAAGGTCTTCGCTCCATACGCACACTTGGAACAGAGCTGATTATTCGCAGCTGTGCGCGCCAGAGAACCTAACAGGAGCTGAGAGTCTTATCCGCAACGCAATCAATGAAGATACGACTTATGCTAAGCAGCCTCTCCAACTGCGCAATCAGCGGACATACGCAGTAAAGGTTTGTTCGGCTCCTCGCCTTTAGTGCCAATCTGTTAAGACGTAATACTAGTCCGGGCTTAACGGATTGCTCGATGTTGCCCGACAAACCTACAAAGAGGCTATACAAGATATGGATGAACATGTTCAGCAGCTCGGAGGTAGGGACGTCGGACGACACTCTTAAGGCAATCATACTAATCATGCAAGTAGAGGCCCATCAGCTCGCTCTGGAGGTGAAATTCGATAACGTTCGTGGATTTTACATTCGAATCCCAGTATCCGATCTCGAAAACCGGGTGTTGCCTTCTGTTTTCATCAACATCTTTCGCAAGAAGAACAACGTAGAATGTCAAACTCTCGATCTCATGAAGATGAACCAAAAGGTATGGCCTGTTTCCTAGCTTTTTATTATTTTGGAGACTTACAGATAGAAGATCGCGGCTGCACACACGGAAGTTGTTATGATGTGCGATAGAGCTATTCAGGACTTGGTAGCCGAATTACGTAGCCACCTTTCTATTCTGTTCAAGATTAGCGAAGCAATATCCATGCTCGACATGATCTCTGCCTTTGCGAACGTGGTCATTGCCTCTGATTATGTCAGGCCGCAAATTGGCACGGCACTTGCACTCAAAGCGGCTCGACATCCCATCAAGGAAAGAAGCAAGAGCGTGAAATTCATTCCCAACGACGTCTATGCAACCCAGCAGACACGCTTTCAAATCATCACTGGCTGCAACATGAGCGGCAAGAGCACTTACATCCGCACCGTTGCCTTGACATCGGTGATGGCACAGATTGGAAGCTTCGTTCCTGCAGCATATGCTGCATTTCCCATCGTCCATCAGCTGTTTGCTAGAGTTTCAGCAGATGACAGCATTGAAGCGAACGTATCAACTTTTGCTCTGGAAATGCGCGAGATGGCGTTCATTCTACACAACATTGACAAACGCAGTTTGGCAATCGTCGATGAACTCGGAAGAGGAACAAGTAGTCAGGATGGCATGGCTATCGCACTTGCTATTGCAGAGGCTCTGATCAGCAGTCGATCGATGGTATGGTTTGCCACGCATTTTCGGGATCTTGCCAGAATCTTGGAAGAACGGGCGGGTGTAATCAACCTGCACCTTCAGGCCGAGATGACTCAAGAGAATGAAATGGCCATGCTTTATAAACTTGCTCAAGGGCCTGTTCAAGAGCAGCACTATGGGCTCAACATGGCGAGGTTGATGCCTCTCCCCCCCAGCGTCATCGAGCATGCAGAGAAGGTCGCAGTGCACCTACAAGAGCAGGTGAACAAGCGAAAGAGAACCTCCACTGCGGTATTGAGGGAGAGGAGGCGAAAACTGATATTGAATCTGAAAGAGCATTTATTGCAAGCCCAGAGCGGACAAATGGAAGGTCAGGTCTTAGCCGATTGGCTACGAGAGCTGCAGAAAGAGTTCGTGATACGCATGACAGGCATTGATAAAGAGGCAGAAGAGGCCCTGGCTGCGGAGCGGACCGGTTCCGATATGGTCATGGGAGATTCACATGATATGCTTATAGAAGCAAACCAGAGCATGGTGGAAGAGAGTGTTTCCGGGAGTCAATGAATGATTTGCTTTGGACTAAAGGAGTCCTTGAATGACGAGCGATGCTACGTAGCTAGCTCGAAAGAGTCACGAGAGAGAAGGGAAGAGCACATGGTAAAGGATGAAATGGCTCAGATGCTTCCGCTATCTGGCTTCACTATATAGCTGCCCTGTCCCGCCTTGCTTTAGTTAGGTCAAATTGATCACTCTGGGAAAATCCCATGATATTGATATCTGTAGACCGCTATGTTATTTGCCCGCTCAGCCGAACTTCGTTTCCTTGTCCTTGATGGGAAAATCAGAGCCAGTGGTGCTCTTGTACTTGCCGCGAATGAAGTCCGAGATCTGCTCGTCTTTGGCTTGCTCAACCTAATGCACGGCACCGTCAACTTTCGAACACATAACAAATGCCTCCGACTCATGACATAGGAACTGTTGCCAGTCACGAAAGTCAAACTGAGACATGGACTCACAGCACTTTCGTTGTCTTGGGGACCCTGGCCAAGCACCTTCTCCTGCACTAGATCAATTCCTGGATAATCGAGGGGTCAGCCACAGCACCATGTCTGCAATGGTTTTACTGCTTTGTACCCTTGTCAAGCAAATCTTCGTTCTTCTCACTCTCTCTTCCTCCGCCAGCAGCTGTGTTTATCTTGTCGCCAATGCCGCTCAAGAAGCCTCCGCTGCCCTGTTTCTGCTCGCTCGAAGAGGAGTCCTCCGCGTTCCCACCGCCGCCAATATTCTTAAGGGAATCCATGGTTGCTGAATAGAAAAAAGCAGACTCGTTGATCGAAATGAATCTGGATGGCACTTGTCATAAAAAAGCTGGAGTTCAGTGGGCACGCGTGAGGGGTTCCAGTCGAGGCTTGGTACATATACCTCGACTGGGCTCGCCAAGCATCACGTGTCGCCTGCCAAGTCACCAGATTTTATTTCCATGCTGGCCAAACTCCAGAATCAAGGCACAGGAATTTTGGCGGGTCCAGTCCGAGCAATCCTGCAGCAATGGGTGTTAGGTACCTTAAGTTATACTAATCTATAGTGTACCTTAGGGCAGGTCTTAATTTAGCTCATGCCCCACCATGAGACGGGATGTCCGGCAGGGATGACGTCAGATTCTTAGCAAAACGATACCTTACGGAATCGTTTGACGATTTAGTGGAACATGTTTTTAGCGTTCTCTGTTTCAATTACTATTGTTAGATGCCATATATATGATAGACAGTCAAATCTCTTGTTCAACTGGCGAGGAAGCTTCATAGAACTTGTTGTAGCTTTTGGCAATAATTGTTACCTTCTTTTCGACTGTCTCTGAGCGTTCTCCTTGTCTCACCTATCTATCAAGTTCAAGCTTCTCAATTCACCAAGCCACTAGACGCCTCTCGAAATTGAGCCAACTTCTATAAAATGACCCAATCGCCCATCCTCATCACCATTGTCACCGGTTTCCTCGGCTCTGGCAAGACAACCCTGATCCTGAATCTCGTGGCCCAGCTGCCCGGCACCAAGTTCGCCATCCTCAAGAACGAGTTCGGCGACGTCGCTGTCGATAGCCAGCTCGCCGCTACCTCCGCCATCCAGGGTGTCCAGGAATTACTCAACGGCTGCATCTGCTGGTAATGCGCTCTCTCCTTTGCTCTTCTCTTTCTCTTGTCACCCTCCTCACCTTCATTTCTACAGGGACAAAATCATCCGCTAACATAAGCTGACCGTACTTCGCCTTCCAGCAACCAAGTCGGCCAGCTATCCGATGCCCTTGCAGACCTCGCCAGCACCGCCCACCCCGACCGAATCCTCATCGAAACCTCCGGTTCCGCCTTCCCCGCCACGCTTGCCCTCGAGATCTCGCGCCTGTCGCAGTCCACCGGCGGCCGCTATGCGCTCGACGGCGTCGTCTGCGTGCTCGACGTCGCGAACTGGAAGGGGTACAGCGACACGTCGTACACGGCGAAGCTGCAGGCGCGCTACACGGATCTGGTGGTGCTGAATAAATGGGAAGAAGCGGGAGAGCGCGCGGTGGAGGAGTGTGTGGATCGCGTGGGAGATCTGGATGTGCCGGTGGCGAAGGAGAGGAGTGATCGCGGGTGGGTGGATGCGCGGGTAGTGTTTGGGTTGGATGTGAGGGGCTTGAGAAGGGATTGGGCCGCGGAGTCGGTGAAGCAGGTGGTGGCAGAGGAGGAGAGTCATGTGGGACATGGGCATGAGAATGGACACCAGAGTGAGATTGAGGTGTTGTCCGTGAGGATGGAAGAAGTGGAAGGAGGTGTGGACGTGGTGCAGTTGCAGCAGCTGCTCGAGCAGGCGCCAAAGGATGAGGTTTATCGGATCAAAGCCGTGTTGACGACGAGCGGCATTCCGAAGTCTTCAGATGGGGAGCCGGCAGACGCGAGTGAAGAAAATTCCTTGAAGAAGGATGAGAAACGATATGTTTTGAATTGGGCCTTTGGCCGATGGAAGTATACATATATCGGGGAACAAGGACAAGCGACAACAGATCCCTTGCCCCTACAAATGACCATCATGACAGCGCGCGGCGAGGCACTCTCGTGGAAGAAGCGGATCGAAAAAAAAACTCTCATTCGCGCGAAATACGGCCATCCTCAAATTGACATCAAAAAAGTTGCATGACCTCTCGAACAGAATCCATACAGTTCGCTCCTTCGTACTCGATACACTTCGAAATGGGTACGCTGTTCTAATAGAGATGTATTGCGAGCAGCTCGGCGAATGAAAAGCCTCTGGTTCTAATACCCGGGTCGCTGGGAAATCTATGGCACTCTTGACAAGATTGTTCAAAGATAAAGCCGGTGGACAACGCAAGCATTGGCGTTTGGAATGGGATGAAATACTCCCGACTGAATGGTTCTATCCCGTATCTTTCGAAAAGTGCGGTAGCTGTGCAGGCACAAACCCGCTCGAAGGATGTTCGTTTCTTCTTTGCTCTAGCTCTTCGTTTTCGCGGCTTGTTGATGCCGAATCATCTGCTGATTCCTCTGAATCTGGACCGTCATCCCTTGTTGATGGCGTGTTTGAGCCCGGGGTTGGGGGCTTAGTAGAGTCTGGAGAGAAGACCTGACTTCTGATAGATTCCATAGCTGGTGAGGTCAAAGCGCTGGTCATGGCGGGTGACTTCAAATCAGCTTCTTCAGGAGAAGCCAGGCCGCGCTGGAATGCAAGCCTTTCTGCAGCTTCTCTACGTCTTCGAACGTCGCCTTCCTCTTCCTGCCGTACAAGATCTTCTTCTTGCTTAAGCTCCGCCAAGGATGGGACAACGCTGGCATCAGATTCTGCACGCTTCATGCTGTCAAACACACGCGACTTCTTTTTACTGGATGCTTGTAAACTTCTTGAGGACCCTGTTCTGGTGGATATCCGTGAATTTGATGGCCTGCTCGATTTGCGTGTCCTGCCACTGCTGCCTTCGTCGTGAGTGCTCTGGTTTGTCGTTCGGCGTTCCAGTACCATAGCAAACTCATCATCTAATGGAACAGCGTCATCCTCGCCGTCGCTAGGAAATATGTCACCCCGAGAACTAAGTGAATCGGTCGTATGACCTGAAGTCGCCGTTCCACTTCTCTTTCGTCCTTTCTTTCCGTGAGTTGTTTCCCCTTCTTCAGAGTCTTCTATCAAAGGCTCAATCTCATGTTCTGCTCTCCGTGGTTGGCCAGGGTGTTCCTGAAGATCTGCTGCTGATGGCTTGTATCTTAGTCCTTTGCTGCCGACTTTCCATGGCCATCGTCCCAGAAAGCCAAGAAAGGATGTATTTGGAATAATTGTTGGATCTGGTCCACCATCGTGTGGTGGCACGGCGCTTTTCCTCCTACCCCCTGGGTAGATTGCTGCATCTCGGCGCGATCCATAGCTCATGGCCCTTGCTCTCCCAGGTT
Source organism: Bathelium albidoporum (assembly GCA_021031095.1). Classification (NCBI taxonomy): domain Eukaryota; kingdom Fungi; phylum Ascomycota; class Dothideomycetes; order Trypetheliales; family Trypetheliaceae; genus Bathelium; species Bathelium albidoporum. The sequence goes on from JAGFVP010000199.1 coordinate 35,704, forward strand.
GGCTGGTGTGATTGCTCCCAGTCCCAGCGAGTAGTCTGTCTAGCTCATCTGTCCCCCAGCCCAACAATCCATCGGTCTCATCCTCTTCCCAGTCATCGTAGAAATCAAAGCTTGCTTCTGCTCGCCCTCTGGGTCGTTGTCGCCGCCTCTGTCGTAGGCGCTCATCGCGATTGAGAATTGGGACACACGGACAAGCGGACTCCGCGCAGTAGGTCAGACTGGCGGAGACGGAGGAAATGCATGGGCTAATGTAGGTTTGGGTGACGTTGTAGAGATTGGCCTGAGCGGATTCATTTGCTGACTCGAGATTTTGGGAAAGCTGGTTCAGGGTCCGCCTGATACGGGGGTCGCTTCGGCGATACATGTTTGTTTACCGGGTGGGATCTTACAAGGTTCGGTGCTCATAGACGATAGCCAGCGCCTGAGCCGTCCTCAAGATGGCGTCGAGCCTGGCGTGTGAAGTTTGATGGGAGCAGCCGCTGTCTCGCAACTCGAAACACTGGATGAGGCTGACTGGGGTGCTGGGGTAGCGCAAGGCGGGACACACGCGAGCGGAGGAAGAACCCCGGCAAAACCCGGAAGGGGTTCCTCGGCTTAGATGAGGTCACCCGCCCTGCATTCTTTCGTCTCCACAGACCCTGACGCTAGCCAACGACGTCTCCATAATTGTACCCGGATCCGCATCAGCTTGGCGTGGCATAACAAGTGATTGGCGACACCCATCCCCTTCCGACACGCTGACTTTGGTAAATTAATGGCCGCCGACAGCAATGATCAGCGTGTGCGATCCCAGCGCCTTCCCTCACAATAAGCGTGTCGCCGGGGATCGTGGCATTTGTAGGCAACTACATCATGGGCTGCGGTAGAGTGATTCTTTTCTTTGGGTCTGCCAGCCCGCTCTCATCGCTCGGTTCAATGTTTCATCGAGGAAAAATGAGCTTTGTCTTGCAATGCATTACGTCCGCTTCCTGAAGCCACCTTACCTGGCCTCGGAAGGCGATAGAACGCTTGTCAAATGTTTGGTTACCATTACTACCGATCTAGGTGATGCTTTCTATCCCCAGGACGTCGAATTGACGGCTACTGTACGATCACAAGATCCAGATGGCGACATCTTCCTGCGCAAAAATATCTTCTGGACTTCGGGAATGCGCGCTCTCCCTTTGGATTTGAACATTACCTATTCCGATGTTGACTGGCCCATACGTGTTCACGTTGGACTCAAGAACAGTCCCTATTCAGACCACTTCGAAGGCCAGCACCCTGGTGCTCCTCCGGCCGTGATTTCAGCATGGAGCGATTACATTGACAAATCAGGGGCTATCTCAGAGGCACCTAGAACGATCGAACGACGGTTTACCCCATTTAGTGGTCGCATTATAGGTATATGGGAGGAGACGGGTGAGAGCATAGCTCGCCACCTTTGGTAGGAAACCTATCTCCATATTATGCAAGTAGCCACTGACATTCTTTAGGGACGCCGGTGTTATCCTAGCAGGTTTCCTCGATCGCGTAGTATCATTGCAAGAAAGGGATCTACCCATGCTGGAACGGACTTTGGCCTCTGCTACATACAAACGCCTAAATGTCTTGGAACTCGGTTGTGGATGCGGTATTGTCGGCATTGCCATGGCACAAACCATACCGGACTGCTCCGTCACACTTACCGATACTCCTGAAGTAGAAGAAATTGTCAGAAAAAACATATCGAGCATGAATCCAGCAATGTCTTCAACCGTTCACTTCGAGCCCTTGGATTGGGAAGCTGATATTTCGCCCAAAATTCTTGAGAGGACTCTAGACATGATTGTTGTGGCAGATTGCACCTACAACCCGGACACGGCACCTGACCTTGTGAGGACTATAGCAGCTCTTCTCTCAAGATCACCCAGAGCCATTGTGGTCGTCTCGATGAAACCCCGACATCCTAGTGAAGCCATTTTCTTTGAGCTGGCCTCCGCTGCCAATTTGATTCAGGCCAGTCATTCATCAGTTGCTTTACCTGATAGTGATATGCCTATTGGTATCTACGTGTACCATAGTCAAGATCGTCCAGTGACCCGTGAAGAGGGCGAGGGCATCTAGATGGGAACAGCTGAAGAAAGGCCATGCACTTCGGAGGCAATCCGTCCTGGCTTGCCTTAGACAATACATTCCTCTGGGGTTCATGCTTCGATGTTCAAGCTTTTAGAGTTGGAGCGGTTTCAATTTAAAGGATGTCAAACTCTGTGAATCTTTCACTTCGTTAGCATTTTTCGTTACTGACTTCCGTACCACTGACATGTTTGAAGTGGAAGAATAAGGGACACAAGAACTATCCATTTTGGATATACCCCTAGGACTCCCATAACTTGATCGCCAGGTCTACTGAAGAACAGGTCAAATCACACCAGAGGAATCATTGAATCCATGTCCACTTCCGCTCTCATGCCCACATGAAACCCAAAAGATTCAGTGAAAACACAAACTGAGTCGAGCACGCTCTCAGACCCTTTTTTCTCGCCATCATCTCGTCCTTACAAATGTCGATCCAAGAGTGGTAAGGAAGTTCTCACGAAATTTTCACAGTTCTGCCTCGCCCGGAATAGGTGCTGCGGCAGTCTCCTTTGCTACTCCTGGCAAGTTATCATGAAAGTTCGCTGATCACTTTATACACTACATAAGGTATGTTATTTGCACTCTTCGTCGTCATTTTAGTTCGCGAGACCAGCCCATGGTTGGAGAAACAGCTACAGAATCTTGCTCAGGAGAAAATAGATAATACTGCGGAGTGGTGTTCCCCTTATGATCTCTTCCCCTTGAATGGGCGAGCCTTCAAATTCAATTACGAGAGCTGGAAATCTGGCATCGACTATAAGAAGTGGAGCAAAATCCGGGAGTCGAATGCCAAGAAAAAGAGAAGGGTGGAAAAAAGTAAAGAAATGAGAGAATCAGTCGATAATAGATTGATGAACAAAACTCAGCATCTTGTACTCTGGTGCTGAAGTATTGTACTCCGCGTGCTGAAGTAAGCAATTGAATCAGAGCATTGGGGTATGGCAGAAATAATATCGGCATCCTTTAGCTGATTATTCTAGATCGGAGAACCCCTCATCCAAAAATCTAGATTTGTTAATCACTAATTTTTCAATTTAAAAAAGTTCCTAATCAGATAACTTAATTTTGGTGAAGGACTCCACAACTTGGATCTAGACTTAAAGCATATGTGCAGTTTTGACATGACATTTCTACCGACACTCCTTGAGTAGAACAAAAGTTGTCCCTTGGCTAATCACATGATTCAGATCAAAGAAACCCTCATTTATAAGATCTGAATTTGATTATCTTTAAAAAAATTTTGAGGGACAACAAATCCCAGTGATATGGCTAAAATTTGGTAGGGGACTCCGCGACTTGGATTTGGACTTTTTGTCTGTGTGAAAATTTGGCACAACATGTCTTCCGACACTCCCATGATCGCCTTTCAGAAGGCGGAAGTATATTCCACCGTAGCTCAGCGCAAAAGCAAAATCGCGTCAAAAGCGTTGGATCCGGGGGGGTTTTATTAGCGCAGCCGCGTCTGCGTGGCCCTACTCGGAACCGGGTGTCATTGCACTTTCATTCTATCAGACGAATGTCAGTGAGCGCATTCCTTGATTTGAAATGTCTAAAATCGTGCTAAAGAGACTTCGTTAGTTAGAAATAGAAGCAGTGAATATATATTGCTCCAAGCCTTGCTTGCAAGTCCAGGTTCGTTGAGTCTCTCTGTTCTTAATCACCTACAGGGCCCCGACCTTTTTCGACGATTGGAATCCTCCTTTGAGATTTCAGAGTTCCTTCCAAGGCAATACAAATTACGGATAGAGTTCACTCCACTCTCTGTTTTTCGCATTAAATTTTCGGCCTCGTATTCATCTTGTATAAAATTCGAATCTCGCGTCTTAAACGAGGTGCTAATCACAGACCAATTAGAAGATCGCCAGGGTATCTCAAAGACTCTGAAATAGCTCAACAGCAAAGTCGATGCGGAACATTCCTCGGACCTTCTCTATACCTTCTTCTAAAGGACGATTAACCGTCAACCTCGAAGCACCTGCAGTCGTTGCTCAGAATCTTGTTCTGGAAGCATGGAGCTCTTCCCATATTCTTACACAACATCTGCAAGAGATCACATGTGATCTGGAGCCTGCTCTTGCAACTCTTCCGGAATCTCAATGGAACATTTCTGGGGGGACAAATGGAGATGAGAGCGTTGTAAGAAACAGGAGCTCTTCCACTTCGCCATCCGCCATTGGTGCACTCGAGCTGGGCGCTGGCGTCGGTCTGGTCGGCCTCGCTGCATCAGCCTTATGGAGTACGCATGTGACTCTGACCGACCTTTCCCCCATCGTAGATCCGATGCTCTCAAACATCAAGCTGAACGCAGAGACTCTGACTGCGACAGGAGGCAGCGCCTCGGCCGGGGCGCTCGACTGGGACGAGCCTGATACGTTGACACTGCAAACTGGAGATACATCGCGGATCATCAAAGCTTCAAACCTAGGCCTTGAGGATAGACCAAGGATCATTCTTGCAGCAGACGTAATATACTACGAGGAGCATCCACGCATGCTGACCAACGCGATCCTCGCATGGCTAAGCCCACACAAAGACGCTCGCCTTGTAATTGCTTATCCACTCAGAGTTGCATATTTGGATCAGATCAGGGAACTCTGGGATCGGTTGGAGAAAGGGGGCTTAGTGTCATTCAGAGAGGGCAGAGCGAAGGCAGGAGATAACTGGGATGACGAGGAAGAGATCGAATGGTGCATCTGGCAGTGGAAGGTTGCTCATTGAGGCTTCCTTCATACTGTAGGGTCATCTTCCAGACTTGGGAGCTAGTTCTAATCTAGATCCGCAGAACAATGATGGACTAGATAGAGAGCCAAAACAAACAATAGATCGGTTCAGAGCTGACGAATAAGATTTTCAGTCTTCATGTTAGAAACGGACATGGAGCTTGGAGGCAGGCCATAAAGCCTTCCCAAACAGAAGTCCATGAGTCTATTTCTAGGTCCAGGTCGCGCCATAGTGTCTTTTATTTTTCTTTTGAAGCTGCTCATATTCTCCCTGCCTTGCCGCCCTGCTACACAAGACACGCCTGTCGGGAGAAGTACTCGAGAACGGATCCTCGCGAGCCTCGGTTCCCCGCTAAAAGGACTTTATCACGAGCTTCGCTTTACCGGATCCTTAACTTCATCTCTAAGTATCTACACGCGCGATTGCTTTCTAATACTGTATATAATAAAACGTAATTTCTTATTCCATATGGTTTATTAACATCCCGAACTTTCAGCAAATATATCCAATCCATCCACCACCATGGCCACCACTGCGCCCCCCATCCAAACGCCCCTCACCTCCCTCCTCCGCATCCAACACCCCATCATCCTCGCCGGCATGGCCCGCACCTCCGGCGGACCCCTCGCCGCTGCCGTTTCCAACGCCGGCGGCTTGGGCGTGATCGGCGGCCTCGGCTACTCTCCGCAGCAGCTGCGCGAGATCATCGCGGAGCTCAAGTCGAACCTGAAGGTCAAGCCCGAGTCGACGGGCCTGATCAACAAAGGGCGAAAGGGCGGTGCGGATGAGAGCTTTCCGTTTGGAGTGGATTTGGCGCTGCCGCAGGTCGGAGGCTCGGCGCGGAAGACGAACCACGATTATACGCACGGCCAGCTGGATGAGCTGGTGGAGGTGACGATTGCGGAGGGGGCGAGGCTGTTTGTGTCGGCGGTGGGCGTGCCGCCGCCGAGGGTGATCAAGAGATTGCACGAGGCAGGCATATTGGTTATGAATATGGTGGGCGCGCCAAAACATGCGGTCAAGGCGCTGGAGGCGGGTGTTGACATCGTCTGTGCACAAGGGGGTGAAGGAGGAGGACATACGGGCGACATACCGAATAGTATCTTGATACCGGCAGTCGTGGATGTGGCAAGGCGATACAAGAGCCCATTGACGGGGAAAACCGCGATGGTCGTTGCGGCTGGAGGAATTTACAACGGACGAAGTCTTGCTTCGAGTTTAATGCAAGGCGCACAAGGAGTTTGGGTGGGCACACGATTTGTAGCTTCGACAGAAGCTGGATGCAGCAAAATGCACAAACAGGCAGTTGTCTCTGCAGATTTTACAGATACCCTGCGAACGCTGGTCGTCAGTGGCAGGCCGCTGAGAGTTAAGATTAATGATTATATTAAGGATTGGGAGGATAGGCCTACCGATATAAAGTTGCTCACAGAACAGGGTGTGGTACCGATGCAAAAAGACATGGAAGACGATAAGGATGTTGACTTTCCATTTTTGATGGGTCAGGTCAGCGGAGTGATTGGAGATATCAAGCCAGCCAAGCAAATTGTGGATCAAATGGTCGAAGAAGCTGTGGAAATGCTGAAGCTTGGCCAAACGTACATACAGAAATCAAGTAAGTTATAACGCTAAGATTGGAATTTGCAAGATGTGCATCAATCTTAAGGAGCTCAAGTTGAGTTCTAAATGGTTGTTACTGTGACTTAAGATCCATGATGAGAAGAGGCTTGTAGAAAACGTCTTTAAGAATAATTTTGGGTATCGACTATTTTCGCTAAGTCTACCAGCTGAACTAGGGAGAGAATTAGGCTATTATTGGGCCCTTCTCTGGTGATCCATTTATCAGTCCCAGCCGTACGGCCCAATCGGTTCTGCCGGTCTCCTTGACAAGCTCCTCAGCCAGCTCAAGTCTCCGTCCATATTGTTTTGGCGAGCCTTCATCGGCTTTTATCACGCGTCCGTACATTTGTAGGTGGTCGGTCTTTTCATTGGCTATCGCCAGCAGTCCAGAGGAAAGTATCAATAGAATAATAAGCATGACCTTACCCGTCTGCTTCATATTACTAGCGAGCGCGGCATCGAGGTATACCAGGACAGTCGAGCATGCCGTGACGGAGCGTTCGACAAAGGTCATGTCGCGAAGCCACTGGCCTGACGTCACTGCTTTGAGGTCGTCCACATCTCCCTTAATCCTGACCCAACGATCCTGCGATAGTAAGGCCAGAAGATCCCCCTTAACACCTGGCTCGCTCGCACCCTTCCAGCCGACCTCTGCTCGTCTTCGGAGGACTATGACGTTGCAGAAACGTGCAAATATCAGGGCGCATATCACGAAGACGCCCCACCAATCTTCCGACAATATCAGGAGGATCATGACAGCGATGGTCAGGCAAGGGGCAGTGAGATAAGTAGCAGTCTGGAGCGGAACGGCATTCTGGTGGGTGAAAAACCTGGAGAGGACATAACCGGTCCGACTCGGGGATATTTGACGATTGACATGCAATGTTGTCAAACACCCAGTTTTGCCAACTTTTTTGAGATAAAGAACCGTGGCTGGATTCTCAACTCGAAAAACATAGCCTATTCGCCGAGTCAGTGAAAGGGCAAGAACGCATTAATCTCATCGTGCAAGAGAGCTTCCGATTGACATAATCAGAAATTGATCTTATTGAATTTTTAGATATGCGCTCAGTGAAAGGCAAGAGGATTTTCCGAACCCACCACTTGTCATTGCAGCCACGGCCGGATATTCTCCGCCGTTGAGATCTGGAGCCGTTTGCTGCCGATGCAGACCAGGACATAGTACAAGTGTATCCAGAAGCGCTGATGTGCCTGTGTATGCGGTACGTTGTGCAATCACTTCAAGATCTGCTAGGGCGACAAGACCAGCAGCATCTAGTGATACCTTCGGAGTCCCTTCACTAGTCCAAGACTGTAACGCCGAAGAATATCGCTAGTGAACAGTTAGCTTACTCTACTAGTATTTCTCGATCTTCAGATGAGCACAAGGCTCGAGTGTTGTTAGGCAGATGATATCGTATGAAAGACGCTTCCGTGAATCGAGCACGATCAAGGTGACCGGCCCCCAGTCTTCGTGTCTTGGACCAGGCACGTATGAAAAAGTAATGTCTTAGTCAAGCGCACCAAGGTTGTTGCGGGTAAATCATTAGGGTTGTCTCTTTCTGATAGGACTCGTAGTGACTGATTGTGCAGGTATGGACGTTGAACGGCTTACCTTTGTGGGAATGAACATGTCGAAAAATCCTTGGAGCGGCATGCTTTCGGGCTGGACCCCACCGTCCAAGTCTTATGGCCTCTATGTCCCTAGGTCGGTGGAGAACGCTGTCTTGACGTCGACTCTGGGTGCATGCAGAGTCGGTTTCATTTGAACTCTTCTGAGTGGGCAGTGCAGCCGTCCTGCAGGTGAGATGCAGAGCACGGCGAGGTCATAGTGCATGCACCCTGGATGGTGGCCTCGACGCCGCCGTTGCGGTGTGTATAGCACCGGTATTCAGACTTGTGCAAACGTTAAAACACAAAAGTAAGGAACCAATTCCGCTAGGCTCCTCATCGCAAAGTGGGGCACCTGTTGGCTGGTATTGCCAATTACCCATGGCTCTCTGACATGGAAACGTTGAACGGTTTAAGTTTAGAGCACATGGTCGCTGGCTTATAAGATTGTCTACTCCAGTCGCCTGAGTAGCACCGGTCAAGGCAACTTTCTACCATGGTCAGATTTGGCAGTTTTCTCATCTAGTAAGCCGGAAAGTTCGGTAGGGCTACTCGTGCGCTTCTGTGGCATCCCAAGCTTCTCGCCTGCTGCGCCTCAATCACCGATTCTGCAAGGCTAAGGGGCAACAGTGCGCCTCGACTCAGTTCATTTCTCGTAGATGCACCCGACGCCAAGCCTGCTGAGCCTTGCTGTACAGTGTGTGCAATAATGGCGTACGCTTTGTGCAGCTCTGGTTTGTTCTGGAATCGGGATGGACCGAGCCCAGAAATTTACATGCGTCGTGCTTGGCATGCTTGGCAGGCCAATGGCTTGCCTTGACCAACCCCTAGACGCTGTATCTAGCGGACTTCAGCTGTCAGAGCCTCATTGCGGCCGGTGTGGCTTGCAGTCAAAGCTTTCTTACCAATCCTCGATTACAATCATCAACTTCTGGGCTTTGGGCGTTCAAACACCTGCGCGTCATCCATCAATCAGTTCAAGCATAGCAATTCAACCTACATTCATGTTGCAATGATTCACTATGACTTCCAGGCATTGTCTCCGTTAGATGATGGGGACGTGAGACTATTGAAGCTCCATTGCGCCCCTTGGGATGCGGATTTGGAAGGGGCTCTACTCCAACGTTCCCTGATCCAATATAAACAGCCGAAAACCAAGCGTTTGGGGGGCCAACAAGTGGAGATTCTCAGCCCGGAACCTTACGATGCTCTCTCCTATCATTGGGGTGACGATTGGCCGCCAGAACAAGAAGCCAAATGCATCAAAATTCTCGTGCAGAGCGAGGTCTACGTGATTAGGATTCGACCAAACCTCTTTCATGCATTAAGACAGCTGCGCAGCCTTTCAGAAAAGCCGCTCTACCTCTGGGTAGATGCCCTCTGTATCAACCAGGAGGATGGCAATGAAAAGTCCCAACAAATTCAGCGAATGTATCTCATCTACAACAAAGCCGAGCAAATACGTATCTGGCTTGGACAAGAAAGCCATAACAGCAGCAAAGCAATTAAATTTGTTGAGAAGTGTCTGAAGTTGGACGATTTTGATCGTCTAGTACAGGATACACCCACTTCAGAACATTGGGCTGCTTTGTCGACTCTTATGCGACGGCGATGGTTCAATCGACGCTGGATCATACAAGAGATCTCGCTCGCTCGGAACGCCACTCTGCACTGTGGAAAGGATTCCCTTCTATGGAGGGATTTTGCCGACTGCGTCTCCCTTTTTTATCACAAACGACAAGACCTGAAGCGGCTATTCAGGGAATCCTCGAGGTTCCACAACCACCCTGATTACCTCGGCGATCTGACGGAATTAGGAGCAGTACGCCTAGTCTACGCATCTGATAACCTTTTCCGCAAATCCAAAGACGGACATATCACCGAACGTCTCCTTTCACTCGAAGCACTAATGTCGTCATTAACAGCATTCGAAGCCTCTGATCCGCACGATGTCGTCTATGCTGTACTATGGCTGGCTAAGGACGCAAGACCTCTTGCTGTAACCGAGAAGAAATCTCCCGAGTCATCTACAGATGAGACAGGATCGTCAATTCCAATTGACTTCAAGCCAGCGTCTCCGGAGGAACAGGCATCCGAACAGACGACAAGTAAAGTATCACATACGGGTCATGATGATCCTCCTAGACGAAAGAGTGAATCGCTGGCACATCCCCAGAAATCCTCAGAACAAATGCAGGCTATAGTCAAGGACACCGAAGATATAGGGACCAGAAAGCGAGACATGAGGAAACAACTTCTGCGCGAAGTTGCAAAGCTCAAGATGGCTGACTCTGAGAGCGAAAGAAGCTGGAACCACCCGGAGCAAACCAAAACGCCTCAAACACCTACCATGGAAGTTAGCAGAACACGAAGCCTCAGTCTGAAAGACAAGGAGCTCTTGCGGAAAACCCAGGTAGTCTCACGACTTATGCATCTCTCCAAGCACAATCGCATAGTTGTCGACTACAACCGGCCCATTTTCGATGTCTGCAAAGAGTTTCTCAAATTCGTCATTGACCGGTCGCGCTCCCTCGATATTTTGTGCAGACCATGGGCACCAAGGGATGCTTCACTACCGTCATGGATACCACGATTGGATAACAATCCATTTGGCATTAGCCAGCACGGCGTCCATCGACGAGTGAACGCAGACCCTCTTGTCGGCCGGCCGGGCTTCGAGACATCTACCTACAAGGCATCATATACCAGCACAGCACAAGTTCGAAATCTCCACATCACCGGTCGAAGTTTCATTGCCAAAGGCTTCGTCTTGGATCGTATAAAGGCAAAGAAAGCCACCGCTACCGCTGGCATCATTCCTTACGAATGGATAGCCGCGGGCGGATGGAACGATACTTCGCAGTTACCTCCAGATCTCTTATGGCGCACGCTCGTCGGCGATCGCGATCAACACAGTCAAAAACCTCCGTCACATTGGAGAAGGGTATGTCGAGAAGCCTTTCAGCGTCGACCAGATCGTGGCGATCTCAATACCGGCGAAGCCATCATGTATGAGTGTCCCTCTGCTGTGCGAGAATATCTTGAACGGGTGCAAAGCGTCGTCTGGTCGCGAAGACTCATCTTACTGGAAGAGTTGAAGGAATCGCTTGGAATAGCGCCCCGAGAGGCCAGCAAGGGCGATGAAATCTGCATTCTCTACGGATGTAGTGTTCCGGTTGTGCTCCGGAAATTTATCAACGGTGTGCCGGCGAGAAAGTATGAGAGGTGTGACTGCTGGAAACACGGTTGTCGTTGCAAAGACTGCTCTCTAAGGACTGCTAAGCCGATTTCCAGAGTCAACAGCAGCGGCGTGAAGATCGATGCCTTGGTTAATCAGAACAAACCAGACGTATACTACGAATTCATTGGGGAATGTTACATTCATGGCATGATGGACGGGGAAGCATTTGGAGTAAGAAAGGGAGACAAAGCCCATCAGCAGGAATTTGAACTTCGGTGAGATGCGTTTGATCAACAAGGTCAATTGACTATTGGCTATGATACTATAAGAATCGCTGGTATCTCGGAAAAAATTCTTGTCCAGGTCCAAGGTCTTTCAGCCACAGGATTATTCATATCTCGTGTTCAATGTCGGCAACCCGCGGCACTCTGTGTAAGTTAACACCGGCAAATTTAGCTACGAGTTCAATCTAAGTGTCATTAGTACTGATGCTTGGCAGAAGAGAAAGAAACGCCGCTTCAGACGGGTTGACCTACACACTGCTGAACCAGCTCCACATCTTGCTGGCCAACCCCGACACGTCGCGCTCCACGCAAATGATACCCAGTGAACTCTTTTAAATTCTGGATCATCACCCCGGTCAGAGTCAACAACTCAGTGTCTATGTCGCCGAGTACCTGACGATCTGACAGGTAGAGGCCGTACGTAATCTCCTTGCTGACCCATTCTGTGGGAACATTAGCGGAGACCAAATTGTTTGCAAACTAGCACAAACCAAAGTCCTTGTGATCTTCAAATTGACTCAGCGCTGATGACTGATTCTGCTTGTAAAGCTTGTCCAGCCAATCCATGCCACGCTGGTGGTTTGCCTCATCGCATTTCCAGTCTTTCCTCGTGAATGTGTAATCCTTATCTTCCGGTCGCTCGATGGCACTGATCTTGGATATAGCGAATAATGGTCGGCATACTCCAACAAGAGAGACGCTTTTGACTAAAGCTTCTCTCAGTCTACGGATCAGAAATTTGCGTGCGTCGGAAGTAGAGAATTCAGGTTTGCCAATGATGTATTTGTAAAGGTCGGGCGTAAATTCTGGGACGCCCCCACCAGTCAAAGCTACAATCTTTATGCCGCATTAGTAGCAGTTTTCCTGGCTTTGAGCTCAGTGAAACTTAGCCTGACCGTTACTATATACCATGTATCTTTACCCAGAGTTGCGGAGGGAAATCTTGCTTCTACCGCCTGGAAAAGGTTGATAGCATCCTCAGCGGTTGGTTCCATTGCACTCATGCTGAGGTTCTAGATGAGGCAAGTAAAAAGTCTTTGCAAGCCAGAAAATCAGGAAAGATGATTCTGACATAAGGCGAACCCGATCGAGCTTACCCGGGTGGTGGCACAGCAGTACCTACCCCGATCAGGCCAGCTCGTTACATCCAAGGCCCACTCTGATTGTTATACCGCTACCCGTCATACTGAATACCAATTCATACCGATTTCCAGGCTTCTGAGAACACGACAGCTCGGAAAGTGAGCAATCTTCAAAGATTTGGAGCAGAGCCAGCTGGTGCGCTTACAGTACAGCTCTGGGGACAGCAACTCAGAGATAATGAACGTTTGTCAACAGATGAGATTATCGGAATGTCTCAATACCTACTCAAATACTAAGACAATGCAATGCAACGCTATGTAATGCACAACGCTCGAACGCTACACGTTTCTATCATCCAGACAAGTCCCATCTAGATGCAAAAATGACAGAAAGACTAGCGGGGTAAATGAATCAACGGTCATCGCAATATCCTGGTTCCTTGCTACCTCCACCCTGAACCCAGCTTGTAATTGTGAGTCCGGTTGTATATGCCATGAGGAGACCGCCGAAAAGGCCGAGTGCGATATCCATCGCTCGTCGAAAGGTGGTGCGAGAGACGGCTTTGTAGTGAAGCATTGACTGGATCAGAAAACATGAGTTACTAACGCTAACAGTGCTGAGGGGAAAAGTAAGTGAACTGGAGTGTCAACTTACTGGGTAGATGAAAACAAGCGGAATGCATGCAAAACTGCCCACCAAGCTAACAAATTTGTCCAAATCGCCCGCACCAACCCAGGCAATAAGGGTGCACACAGCCACCACGAAAAAGCGGAAGAAGTTCTTCTGCCATTTGATCCATGGGTTGTACTTGCCAGATTTGCTGAAGCACTGCTGCGCGGCGATCTCGATGGCCGGGAAAATCTGCAGCGGCGTCGAGAGCAGGATCGCGATCGAGTATAGAAACTGCACAGTCTCAACGAACGGGTCGTCCTGGGGCATATTGAGGAGAATAACGGTCTTAGTACGGGAGCCGAAGGCGGCATAGGAGAAGGCACCAGAGCTGAGGAAGATGATGGTGATGCCGATCATGACAAGGCCGAGGACGCGGGGGAACCTGGCCGGGTTTTTCATGGAGGATTGAATAGGGATGACGAGGCCGATGCCTTCGAAGGTGAAGATAGCGGTGCCGATGAAGAGAGTCCAGGTGTCGCGGTTGAACTGGACAATGTCGGTAGTCCAATGGTGCGCCACGAGTGTGGAGAAATCGTAGTAATAGAGATAGACGAGTCCAAGTACGATGAGCGCGTCGGCTACAAGTACGAACTTTTCGAGGTTGTGGATTTGACGGATAAGCGAAATTGGCATGAAAATAAGCATTTGACCGAAAATGAACCAGCGAAGATCAATATCCCACTGGCACTTTGACACGGCAAGAAAGAAGGCGTGTAGGTTTTCCGACACAAAGACAATGTATGCAGAGACGAAGCCGACCTGGCTCAGCACCAGAGAGAAATTGATGAGAAACTTCAACCAGCTGCCAAAGAGGACATTGCCCATTTCACCGAATGAGTGTCCTATGACCGACCGGGTCGATGTGAGCAGACAGAAACAGTAATAGCTAAGACCGGCCACGGCGAGGAGGACGACATTACTAAACACCATTCCGCCGTTGTAAAAGGCCCGAGGAAGGAAAAGGACACCAGTGCCGACAAAGGACTTGAGTAACATCATCGCCGCGGCACCTGCGCTCACGTTCCCCACAGGTCTCTCTTTCCTTCTACGCTTCCTTTTGCCAGGAGTCAAAAGCGCGCTATCTTCACCATAGTCTCTCTCCTCGCCATCCCCTGCACCTTCTATTTCGGCGTCATCGTACACATCTGACGAAAAGTACTCATCGGGTTCCAAGACCTCGTCGTCTTCTGTCAGTTCCTCTCCGGCAAAATGCCCGTACAGGCTCAGGAACTCAAGGAAATTGTTTGCGACGAATTGCGGTCTTTGTCGCAACTGTGTTGCTGTTGCTGTATCTGGCGCAGGGCCTTGTTGTGACTTGGCCGGGTCGTTGGCTGCCCGGCGGATATAATTTCTACGGAAGCCCTGCGGTTGCTTGATGCTGCTGACGTCAAATTCCTCATCCTCTGGAAGAGGCCGTCCCAGATCCAAACTCTTGCTTCTTTTTGGTGGACCAGCCCTCGAGTTTGTTCCTTCTGCCTCTGCCTGTTCAGTCCATCTATAGATGCCTCTATGTGTATCTCCGCCTTGCAGTTGCAAACTAGAGAACTCTTCCTCGTCGTCCTGATCATATGCATCTGCTGACTGTCCGCTATTTCCCCGACTATGTCTTCCTGAGCCTCGACCAGCTGTAGCTTGCTCTTGATTTGCCTTTCTCAGAGAAGCGTTGGAAGCCGGTTGTACGAGATGTTTTCTGATGATTTCTGGCTTCGGGCTTCGACCGATAGCATCTTGTAATCCGGACGATGGCTCGAAGGAACCGTAGTTGCTTCTGGGTTGCCGGCGCTCGTCAAGTCCATCGAAATTTGCCGGTGAGCTTTGTCGAGGAGGTGGTGTACTGAGTCTTGGTGGGCTCTGTCCCCTAGAGACTCGTAGGGCCTGTGCTAGAGCAGAGTCGCCGGGTCTTGGCAAAGATGATTGTCCACTTCCGAGCCCTGGGAGCGGTGTTTGGGACCGCTGAGATTCTTCATTTTCAGCGTGAGTAGGTCGAGGTATTTGTTGCGGAGATCGAGATGCGGAGCTCTGTGGTGGTATCGGAGAAGCTAGCTTTGCAGTGTAGGAAGCTCGTGCGGGCGAACCGTCGCCGAAATGTTCGTCACGGTTGACGGAGCTCGACGTAGGTACAGGTCGTGCTTTGGACCGCTCCGAACTGTGGGGCCTTCCAGAGGGCATTCTTGTCTATGACTGGAAGACGTGGAATTAATTCCCTGTCGTTTGAATGAACTCACTTCCGGCTACAAAGGGTCGGTAGTATGGGATGAATGTATGCATAGACGAATCCGATACCAGTCAGCGAGTGAAAAGTAAGAATACTCCCAACGGATAGGCAGAAGTACTAGAAAGCGAGCGATCGTGGTGGAGCAATGACAGATCACGACTCTTATCAAGTTTTATGGTGGACGGAGAAAAACAAATCGGCAACTTCTGATTAGAAGAGCAGGTATCCTTGAGCCGGAGCTGCTGCCGTCGGTCCCATACAAAGACCGCCCGGCAGACCGGACTTGACCACGGAAGGTAATATCCCACGGCGAGTAGGCGTTGTGCTCTTGAACCGTGATCTCAAGCCTCACAAAAGTATGTCATGAGGAGAGATTAGACGAACTTACACCCAGCCATAGCAGCGGATTTGGGACTTCGTCCACCGTCGGTGGGGCGTGATGCCAAGCGTCTGTCGCGTCTTCATTCGCATCCTTTGCTCCAGGTTGATAATGTGACCAAGACATCATCGGACCTAGAAGGCCCCACGCTCTAACTTCCGGCAAGGCTTGAGTTGTCGTCACGTTGATAGTCCTACCTTCAGTTCTGCTAGAACTGCCTAGGCTCGTGCTAACTGCCCTGGTCCTCTCCGCTGGATCCGCTGCAGCTTCCGCAGACGAGAGGGAAGAGGCACAACTTCTTGATTATGTACATCAACACCTGACCGAGCCAACCACCTTTACTTCTGATTGGGCGCGGCCCGGCAGCTATTCAATGCCTCCCGATAAAACAAACAGTCCAGTTTGAACAATCGTCCACTCAAAGATTGAATATCACATCTTTTCATCATGGATCTTCTATCGCCTGCAAGCCCAAGGAAGCCCCCGTTTCGAAGTCGCACTAGTTTCCAAACTCGCGCTGCAGAGGACACGACCGCTCAATTGGATAGACGAGCATCCATGTATGGTGATTTACGAGATTCTCAATCTACCCGGCCCGTTCCCGTCCTTCGAAAATCGAGTCTTCGGACTACCGATCGCTTTGACGGGGTCCAGGAAAATGCTGGTCCTGCTGGGTGGTCGTCTTTGAAGAGACTCTTCTCCGGGAGCCATGGCAAGATCAGGC
This sequence comes from Bathelium albidoporum, assembly GCA_021031095.1. Classification (NCBI taxonomy): domain Eukaryota; kingdom Fungi; phylum Ascomycota; class Dothideomycetes; order Trypetheliales; family Trypetheliaceae; genus Bathelium; species Bathelium albidoporum. Next base: position 52,291 of record JAGFVP010000199.1, read on the forward strand.
TGGAAGATGATCGACCCAGTACGCGCAAACGACAATATCCCAAATCATCCGGACGGACCAGTGAATACAAGCCACCGCGTCCAAGTAAAGAAACCCCCAGACTTGGCACTTTCACAGGCGCCTTCGTCCCGGTAAGCTTGAATGTGCTTAGTATCCTCATGTTCCTCCGCTTCGGTTTCATTCTCGGCCAAAGTGGATTTTTGGGGATGATGGGTAAGTGAAGGTGGTAGGCCTGCTCCCAGACTACCGATTTGTTTTGATTTACAGGACGATGTCTGATAATTTTGCGGTAGGTATGCTTCTTGCTTGCTATGCCTTGAACCTTCTAACGACCCTTTCTATCTCGGCTATCGCGACCAACGGGACTGTTCGGGGCGGAGGTGCTTATTACCTAATTTCACGCTCCCTCGGACCTGAGTTCGGAGGTGCCATTGGTATAGTCTTTTATCTTGGTCTCGTTTTCAACACAGGTCTCAACGCCATCGGTCTGGTTGACTGTCTACTTGAAGACTTTGGCAGCAAAAATGGCAACTGGTCAAAATGGCTTCCGGAGAGCTTCTGGTGGCAATTTTGCTGGGGTACGATTATCTTGGTACTTTGCACATGCATCTGCCTTGCTGGTAGTGGTATCTTTGCTCGATGTAGCAATGGCCTACTGGCTATTCTCCTGATTGCCGTTTTCAGCATTCCTATATCAGCACTCTTCGTCGAGCCCTTTCGCAGCCCAGAACTTGGAATTGACTATCGAGGCATAGACCCCAGCACCTTTCTTGGCAATTTGTGGCCGCACTTTACCAAAGGAGCTGATGGAAGTCAGATCAAGGGAAGAGAGAATATCCAGGACCTTTTCTCCATACTGTATCCCGCAACAGCAGGTATCTTTGCTGGTGCAAGCATGTCAGGAGATTTAAAACATCCAAGCAAAGCCATTCCGAAAGGTACTCTATACGGTTTGCTCCTCACATTCGTTGCCTATACCTTGGTGATACTCGCTCTAGCATTTACCGTCACCAGGGGCTCGCTATATCAGAATTCCAATGTGATTCAGGAGGTCAATAGCTCAGGCGTGGTTATCTTGCTTGGCGAATTCGCTGCGTCCTTCTTCTCAGCCCTGATGGGAGTGATTGGGGCAGCAAAGCTATTGCAAGCTCTCGCACGAGATGAGATCATACCTGGGCTTTCTGTTTTCGGTCAAGGAACAAAAGCCAATGACGAGCCAGTATACGCCATTCTCATCACATATGTCCTATCACAGCTAACAATGCTATCCGACATCAATCGAATAGCCTCATTTGTTACGATGGCTTACCTTATGACATTCCTGGTTACGAACTTGGCGTGCTTCTTGCTCAAGATTAGCTCTGCCCCAAATTTTAGACCCTCCTTCCAATACTTCAATTGGGTAACCGCCCTCCTCGGAACTATCCTAAGTGCAGCAACCATGTTTTTCGTCGACGGAGTGTACGCTTCAGCGTCTGCTATCGTCGTCATCATCATTTTCCTGATCATCCATTACACATCTCCACCAAAGAGTTGGGGTGATGTATCTCAGAGTCTGATTTACCATCAGGTCCGGAAGTATCTTCTCCGCCTTCGGCAAGAGCATGTCAAATTTTGGCGACCCCAGATTCTGCTGCTCGTCAACGATCCGCGACGCTCGTACAAGCTGATCCAGTTTTGCAATTCCCTCAAGAAAGGTGCTTTGTATGTCCTTGGACACGTTATCGTTACAGATGACTTTGCCAGCGCTGTCCCAGAATCCAGACGCCAGCACAATGCATGGACAAAATACATTGACTTTTCTAGAATCAAGGCATTCGTCAATGTTACAGTATCCCCAGCTATCGAATGGGGTACGAGAAATCTTGTCTTGAGTGCCGGCCTGGGAGGCATGCGACCCAACATTGTTGTTCTGGGATTCTACAATCTAGATGAACTCCGAAAAACTCAGCCTCTTATAAATGTGCCTGCGCCACAGCAATCATATCCTGTGACGCCAAAAAAATTGACGGTTACCACTGATCAGGAGGCGACCCATACACAACATGCGAAAAGCGTTGCTGATAAACTTCGAGGAAACCTTCCAACCGACTGGAACAGGCCTGAAGGGGCCGTCGGTGCCCAAAGCTACCTCACCGTTATTGAAGATCTTTTGCTACGGCTTCGAGTCAATGTTGCTGTGGCCAAGGGGTTTCAAGAATTAGAGATTCCAGCACCCAAACCGACGAGAATTGAACGCCTCCGGACTCTAGTTGGGCTCGAGCAATCAGAAAAGCCCAACAATAACAAGAAGTACATCGACCTATGGCCAATTCAAATGTCTGCTGAAATTGCAACGGAAGGCGAAGACGCACAGAGCGTGCTCACCACAAACTTCGATACATACACCCTGATTTTACAGCTCGGCTGCATTCTGAACACCGTACCATCGTGGAAGAGCACCTATAGCCTCCGAGTCATTGTCTTCGTCGAGTATGAGTCCGATGTTGAGGAAGAACGAGGCCGCGTCCAATCTCTGCTTTCCAAGCTACGAATCGTGGCCGAAGTCCTCGTTTTTGCATTAGCATCGGGTGAGCTTTCGTCGTATGAGGTCATTGTTAACGGTGTAGCTGCTGGTAGTGATGGCGAGAGCTATGTTGATGATGCTCTGAGCAGCGAAGAATGGTGGCAGGAAATACAGCGTTCTCGAGGCCGAGGAGACGTTTCCTCGCCAGCAGATCAACTGGCTACCTTTGAAGGCCTCTCTCGCCGAAGGATCTCGAGCCCGGGGCGCCATTCGGGTGTGGGAGAGCAGATCGACCATCTTCGAAATATTCTCAGTCGTTCAAGAAAACGTCGTGCAAGGAGCCATATAAGCCAAATAGGAGTAGGCTTAGGCATGCAGACACAACGGCTGGCACCTAATATCATTGAAAGCCACCGAACTAGTGATTCTGCAAGCGAGAGTTCCGATTCCGATTCAAGTGACAGTGTTCTTGAGAGCCCATCAGAAGAGACAAGCAGCCGGTCTAGAAGGGACGTTTTGACAAATTCTCCGCGAAAACGAACGTTGCACCATGATGATTCTCAACAACGCAAAGGCCACGAGCTCTCCCAAGTGGCTCTTGATATTCACCAGAGTTCCTCTGTACCTAAGTTGACATCGGATCCGATACCTAAAACAAAAATCGCTGCTGAAGAAGGTAACAAACGCTCTATCATGTTCTCCAGGGACTCAGAGCCATCGCCTGGAGAAGACAACTTCAGCACGACAGCCAGCAGACAGAACGAAGATGGGTCATCATCCATTGCTAAAGGAAGAGTTTCGCCAGCAAGTGGCTACCCCTTTTCCCAGTCTGTATTGGTCTCCTTCAATGACCTCCCGTGTCGGGCCCAGCATCTCATCCTGAACGAGCTCATGGCGCGAGAGAGTGGGGAGACCGCCGTAGTCTTCACAACACTGCCGAGTCCCGCAGAAGGGACAAGTGAGAGCATGGAAGACAGCGTACGGTATCTGAGCGACTTGGAGGTGCTGTGTTTGGGCTTGCCCCCGGTACTATTGGTGCATAGCAATAGCATGACGGTCACGATGAGTTTGTGAGAAATGGATTGCAGCAATCGAGCAAGGCATTTTGTGGTGTTGCACTGGGTATCTAGAACTAGGAATCGCTTCCAAACCAATGGCTCTTTTTCGAACATGGTGACGGTCATTACTCTTCGTCTTCCTCGTCGTCCTCGCTGCTGCTCTTTGAATCCGCATCTTCTAATGCCTCCGGGTCGCCATTGGCCTTATTCGGAACTGATACAGCAGATGACATGATGAAGGCTTCTAGACAGGTGATCCGATGTCCCGTATCCTGCGTAGCAAGAAGTTTTCCGACCTGCTTTTGTGGCTTTGCAGTCTTATCCGCAGCGGTAGCCGCGGTATCGTCCTCTGGCTTATCTCCACTTCTGCTCTCCCTATTTTGCAAGTCTTGCTCATGAGTTTCCAATTCATGCCAAGACAACCTCCATACTCGGACTGATCCATCGCTGCTCGCTGTGATCACCAGCAGGTCTCTCGAAACGTCTGGTACATTTGTATTCAACAGCTCTAGAAATTTGAAATCTTTGATCCGCGACGTGATCTCAGCTGATCCTCTGCCAAGCTGTCCGAGGAAAATGGCTGGCTTTTCCTCAGCAACTTTCTCTCCGTTGCTTTCAGCTTGAACAGCATCATCCTTGCCAACATTCGTACCCGCAGTGTCATAAAACAACACCCTTCCATCTTCCGTGCTCAATGCCAATATCCTTCTTCTTTCATCATTCTTCTCCTCTCCTTCTTTCCCCCCATTTCCCCCCTTCCCCTGAGTCTTAGGCAAATACCTTATCCTTCCCACCTTCATCCTCGGCTCTGGCACAACAACGCACCGCGGTCGAGCATCCAGCTCAAACACCACCACCAACTCGAGCCACCGCCGCCTGCCGCTCAAATCCCAGTACGCCCGCCTTCCGCCCCGTCACCAGATTCCACAGCCGCAGACAGCGCTCCCCCCTCCCCACGCTCACCGCCAACTTGCGGCTCGGGTGCACCGCCACGGCATTGATGCCACGCGGCGCGTCGCCTGGCGCCGCGGTGTCGCCTTCGGGTCGGCGCTGCTGGGCACCGGGACTGGGTGCGGGTGCGCGCAGTTGGGCGAGCAGGGTCCAGTCCCGGGTGCGGGTGAGAGCGAGGGTGTTGTCGAGGGAGGCGGAGAGCAGCTTGGCTGAGGAGGGGAAGGCGAGGGCGGTGATGGGGGAGGTGTGGTGGAGGAGGGTGCCGAGGGTGCGGTGGAGCGGGTTTTCGCGGATTGGAGGGATCGGCGTGGTGGTCGTGGTGTCCGTGGTGGGGGGTTGGG